>JAPZDV010000009.1:3457939-3469924 GCA_029814665.1 Acanthurus lineatus
CAGAAATGGGATATAAACTAACAATGCATTATGCATCACAGGCTACATCAGTTTTTCTTGAAATTATTTTTTATCTTAGGTGTTTTTTTATTTTTCTTTAATTATACATATCCGTTACAGTGTCTCCATGTGTTTCTAGTAACCAAATATGTTAATTTGTGAAGCCCTTAACGTTCTTTTTTTGACAAAGTTAGATAAGTTGGAAACAAAGAACTTACATAAAACGAGAAAAAAGCAACTAATTCCCCAAGTAAATAAGTAGAATCCAACTTAATGTCTCTCACTTACTTGTATGCTTTGACTGCACCAGCAGATGGCGCAATTCCCTTAATTACAAGACACTACAAGACACACTAGGTTGTGGTGATTCCCCAAAATACATCAATTGAACACAAGCACACATGTGTTTTGTTTTGGGAATAATACGACAGGGTTTGTTTTGGAACTATGAGTCATTCTCTGCTTTCGTTTTCATAGTAGCAGCCATGTAAATGTTGTGAGGATATCCATGGTAATCCAAGAATGGAGAAATACCCAGGCATGCTGGAGCACAGTCAATTTTTTTTTTCTGCAAGGGAACTCCTATATGTGTACCAAGTCTTAGTCATACAATTTAATGCTATTCAGCTGGTTTTCACAGAGTTTGAAGACAAGTTTCCACAAGAGCACACAAACAGACTGCAGTGTGTGCTGTGATTAAACAAAGTTCATTGTCTCCATGGAAATCCAGAGGTGCACTCCCTGTTACCATGTTTATCTCAAAAATATGTTTAGGAAACCTCACAAACAAAATATGTGATTCACAAACATGAGATCATCTCCAGGCTGGACTAACTTTCGCTTCACACATCAAGCTGAAATGTGTGAAGACGATCTGTTTAGGAAAGAAAAACAGGAAAATGAAGCGTGATTCAAATGCAACATCCCAGCAAGCAAAGCCATGTAGAATATATTAAATAATCTTTATTAACAATTATAAAAAAATTATCACATTTAAAAAAAAAATGTTTCAATTATGCAACATAAAATAATTCTATAGGTTTATTTATACATATTTATATTTAAATATATAACTAAACTACATTTTTAGTTCCATATACATGTAGTAAATGCATGTAAATTGTGCTTACATTTGTTGTAATTGACATCGTTGCAAAAGTTTAAATTCTCATTTCTACAGCACAGTCTTAAAAAAAAAAAGGTGTGATCCTTTGGTGGTTATATCAAAGGGAACCCAGTGAGAAAGCATCATTTGTTTAAGGAGGCTGTCAACGTTAACACGCAGCATCACCTGAACAAATGCTTTCTTTATTATTGCTTCAATACTCAGCTTAAAGCAATGGACTTGAATAATAACCAAACATAACAATGACATGACACATTCTTTTAACAATGTTAAATACTGTTTACTTATGTCTGCTTTATTATGTAACTGTAATAGCAGGTTACACCTTTTTTATAACGTATGCCCAGAGTCCTGCAAGTCTTGTGATTTGCGCTGCAGTAGCTGAGTTCATGTCAAGAGTCTTTGGGGTTATCCAGAGGGAACGTGTTGACCCATTTCCGTGTACGTGCCAGACATTGATCCCAGTCGTACAGAGGGCGGTACTGAAAGTAACGCAGGGCTTTGTCCGTGCGGACGGTGAAGGAGGTACAAGCCACAGCCAACGTGTAACGGTTCAACAAGGGCGTGAAGTTGCACACGGGGCTCAACATCCAGCGGAGGAAGTCATTGAACATGGCAAGGAACCAGAGGACCACCGCGGGCATGCGGACCCTTCGGAAGTTAAACTCAGAGAGGATCTCCATGTTGAAATCCTCGTAGCTCTTGTACGGCGAGTCATCGTAGCAGAAAAAAGCCTCACCTCCCAACGACTGCGGACGCTCTCTCAGAGCTCGGGCAGCGAGTAAATGCATCCAGGCCACGTTGCCTAGAAACACAAACAAGCGGGTGATTTCCACAATGAATGAGGGAAAGAAGTACTCATATTATTTGCTTTAGCAGAAGTGCAACAGCAGTAAAAATGCACTCAAGTGCCAAAGGAAAAGTAAAGAATGAGTCATTGTCCAAACTGCTGTCGTCACACACCCTGTTGCTTTTGTTTTTACAAAACAATTAATGGCCCTCTTCAGAGCTTGTGTGTGTTTTTTTCCTGTTTTTAACAATGAATTTTTTATTTTTATATAAGAAACAATTTTTTTAAAGAGATAGAAGTGAAATATCTCTCCTATAAATTGAGATAAAGAGCTGTCAGTCTGAAGAATGAATCCTGTCAATGACAAATTATTGATAAAAGTTACTTTTTTAAATTCTCTCTGCTTTTCTGATCGAGTTAAACCAAGACAATATTTTTTAAATTCATTACTGCATCACTGAATGTTGAGTATGAAATAATAATTTCCTCTTAAAAGTTATGCTGTCTGATAAATGCAGTGGAGTAAACGAAACGATACCTCCCTGTCATCCCTCACGTTGTGCACGATTACAACACTTGAATAAATGTGCTTAGTTGCTTCAAAACTGTGACCACACATCAATGATGTAATCTGTAACATCAGCTGAACAAGTCAAGATTTACAAAAGAGGCAGAATTACCTCAAAAGTGAAGATTTATCAACTCTTAAACCTCGAATCTTTGTTAAACTCAGAATTTAAACGTGGAATTAAACGGCTCTGTTACTCATGATGAGATGCACATGTGATTAAAACACTGAGTCATTATCAAAAGCTGACACATTGAGTACGTTACCAGCATGTTCAGGCCGATTTAAAAATATCAGTCATATTTGATGATGAGTTCCAGGGGCGTTGGTGATAACTTGTTACTTAAAGCTAAAATATTTATATCGTGTTAATAATGCACACATGATAAGATAATATTGTGTGAATAATACAGTTTCTCTTTGTTTTTGTCACAGTATGTGGCGGTAATGTGCCTTACCGCTAGTTGCCGCCCACCATAAAAATAGAAAAATTCATCAAGTGTAATTTTAAATTTTTACATTTTTGCTTAGTTTTTGTTACGGACTCTCTCCTCCTTCTTATTCTTTAATAGTATTGCTGTTCATTTGCCAAAAAAGAGACAAAACACACTATAAACAGAGTTAAGAAGATTATTTTTGACCAATAACATCTTGTTTTTTCAAATCTTAGTTATTGCAATAAAAATATTATTGTGAATTCTTGGGTCGCAACAATCACACATTGGAAATATTATACTTTGACAGCCTCGCTGTGTTTACACTGCCGCTCCTGTGAGATCAAAGCCGACCGTTTCTCATCTATCAGAGCCAAGAAATTCAGTTTCAAGCGTTCGTACTGTTCCTGTTTATCATGCTGTGCCATCCCTCCATCCTTTGATGTGTTGTTTTTACCTGAGGAGTTATCTCAGGTGAGCGTCTCAGCTTTTAATTATCATAATCTTTCCCAGCAGCACTTTACAGAAAAAAATCTATCTGTTACTAAAAAAAAAAAATCCTTTGAAGTAAACCTACTTTTGCATGACAAGTTTACTTCTGCTTTTAGTTCTGATGTAAATGAAAACCACCATACTTTGCTTTGGCGTTCGCAGTTAAAAATAGAGAGGAGGTTGTAGACGATTCTCAGGCTAAATTAGGGAACTCTTGACATGTCTGTAAAGCTGCGACTCACTGAGACAGCAGTTTTTACCTGCATAGACGCGTCCGTGCTCCGAGTTTTCTGGGACACCCCCGATGATCAGGCCTCCCCTTTGGACGCCCTGCTTGTAGAAATCCCTCATCAGCTCGTGTCCTTCGCCATAAATCCCCGTCGGCCTCAGAGAGCATGTGTATAAACACTTCCCACCCTTCACCTGGAGGGGAGGCAAAACCAAGATTTAATGTTAGGAATCAGGCAGGAGGTATAATATATAAAACAACCACACAGAGGGGGTCAAACGGTGGGTTTCTGTGTAACCTCATATGGAGGAGTGGCACCATGACAATACCACAAGGAGGTGATGTTGAAATTTGTGGAAAAGTTGCACAAGATCCTCCCTCATTATGTTATTTCAAGCTGGAATTCAAGCATGCAAACACCATTTCAAAATATTTACAGCTGTCTGATTTTGTTAGTTTTAAGCTTAAGACAAGATCAGGGTGATAGAGTACGAGATATTCAGCGCTATAGCGCTCAGAAGTATTCAGCACTATAACATTATGATCGTTTTTATTTTCTGCATCTGCAGCATTTCTGAATCTTGATGCATCACTTTGGTTTTATGTTTCTTGTTTCCACACATTCGTTCACTGAACTCAGCAGTTAAAACATGCTTTTAATAAAAAATCCCTCACTGGGATTTTTTTCTGGGAGGATGTTACAGCTCTTATGATCATAAATGTGCATATGTGAGCTTGCAGAAATGTGCTTAACAGTAGAAAACATAAACATAAAGTACCTGTATGCCATTAGCGTCAAGCACGATTTTCTCTGCCTTCGCCTTGCTCTTAGGGTAGGCCATAGCGTGCTTCACTCGGTAAGGTGTGTCTTCATTACCCCTGCAGAGAGAGAGGGAGTTCAGCAGTCAGAGAAGCACTCGGGGGAAAGTTAGCAGTGTTTTCTTGACCTTGCCACATGCACGAGAGGAATGTGTTCAAGCAACGCCAAAAGGAAAACTGTACTGAGAGAGGAAACTTGCGCAGAGAGGGAGTATGGAGACAGTTAGAGAGGATAAAAGATCACACTGAGAAGACTGATATGCGTCCTTGCAAACTCTTTGCTTTCATCTTAGAGTGTTTGCATGCAAAGTGCTTGAGTAGAAACAAGCTTTCCAACAAGAGCAGACAGACGTTCATTCTTATGCTGTGACTCAATCCTGTGGCATAGAGCAAGAATGCAAAAGTCTGCGCTGAGGTACAGCTGCTGCTATTGTATGTATGTGTGAACACACACACACACACACACACATACACCTACACACACAAACATATACACAAAAACAGATGCTGGACATTTGCAGTATTTTCATCCCCTGCTTTTGGTGCTTAAGATCCAGATCTCGTTGCACTTTGTAAATGCACATATTTCTGTTTTCTTTCTCCCAAATTGTAACTTAATTACCGCTGATCATGTAAATTAGATTTACCATCCTGTGTGGCTTCTTTGTTTCTTGTGTTTTAAACCTTTAAGTGTCTGTCAGACAGCTGTTGACCTCATTTCCCCATTTCCACATTGTAAAATTCACATTTCAGAGACAAAAAAAAATAGCCTGAGACTGGTAATCTATCACAGCAAAGACAAAAGGGCTTTTTTTTTAAACAATGATTCAATTATAACACATCTTGATCCACTTAAAGTACAAAATACCCCATAAAAATACATCATACATGTAACATAAACAAGCCAAGTAGATTTTTGAGAGAATTTTTAAAACTTCTAAGTGCAAAAGTTGGTTTCTTCATCTCACAAATTCCTGTAAACCATCCTGAGAAGTCACACCCCTCATCAGCCATATAAAAATATAGTTATATAATACACTCAGTGTTTGGAGTGTGTGACATCGTGTAAGTCTGACTCATTGCACTCTGTTTGTCATCACTGTTTTTTATCCCATCACAGATAGTTCTGTTATGGTTTCTGTGCATCCTTTCAACACAATGTTCCACCATCATTCAGGAAAAAAACAAAGCACTCCACTGAATGATGCAGACATCTCCGGAGACAGCCGGTGTTTAAAAACAGCATGTAGATATACAACTACGCTTCCACATGTCAGCAACACTCGACTCCTAATGCAGCAGCTGAAAACTTTTATAAGTGGAAAACCAAGAGGGAAAATTGTGGGTTTAGCATCCAAGAATAAAGCCCCAAAATGCCGTCCTCAAGAAGTTCATGTTAAATATAAAAGAGGACAAGGAGTGTTATATAACAAAGTCTGTACAATGTGCCACAAGTGACAAGGCAGCGGGGATTATTTTTTACATAATGTAAAAAGGGCAACTGGTAAAGCGTGTTTGGAGTCAAAGCTGCAGACAGTTTGCAGGCAGAAAATGCAAAACATCACCATCAGCTCAGTGTGTCGATAAAGATCGAGTCAGGATGCAATCAAGGGCTCCTTCATGACGTCTTTTCAACTGCAGGCTCTTTCTAACTAAAGGAGTTTGAACTCCCTTTTGATTAGATCACAGGGTTGATGTGTTGTGTTTCCACCTGTGCTTTTCACAGTGGTGTATTCCAGAGAAGAAGAGGAAGCGGATTCAAAGTAAACACCACAGCAATGCGACTGGGAGAGCCAAAACATTTCTGAAAAACGGGAGTGTAAAGTCCAGCGATGTGTGCTCAGTGAGGAGAAACACCTGGACTTGGTACCGAGTCGTCAGGTCGACTGAACAAAACGAAACACAGGGTGATATTTCTTCAGCCTCACCTGATAAAATGGTCTCCGCTGACGTTTGGGCCGATCACCTCCATGCTGCTGGTGTACACCAGGGTCGTGATGCCGCACTCCACACAGGCATTGATCACATTCTCCGTCCCTGAGGAGAGAGAGAAAAATACATTGTGGTTAAAAAGACAGATTACACTGAAACTCTACAGAATAACACAAGTTCCTCAATCCTCCAAAAGCCACATTGCTGCTTTTGACACAGCTGGATTACGTCACTGCGTCTGCAGAGTTTAAGGAAGCCAAATCTGAAAGTTTAATGTGCTCATTTGTAACTGATATAAGAAGGAATTTAGGAATCAAAAGGGAAAGAAACACACTGTACTGGATTAGAGTCTTCCAGACTTTAGCTTAAGGGAAGGAATAAACAGGAAATTAACTCAAAGGAAGCTCGAGATCCATATGTGTTCTGTTTAGAAGAGGACGAAAACATCTTTTCTTGGAAACCTGGTCTCAATGCGACACTGGACACGTGCTGGAAAGAAATACGACTTTGGAATGTGGAGGAAATAAAACCTTCTACTACTGTCTTTAAATCCTGTAAAATCTTTCCAGTTTTCCGGACAAAACTCTCAGACTTTAAGTGGCTTGAAGTTGAACTCGGGTCATGGAAGAAGTGGAGGAGAAAGGGAGAAGATTTACATCTGGTCCAGTTTTACAAAAGATTAAAAAAAAAAGGTCCTGAGGACAGCGTGTCCTGCTTCAACCTGCTGAAAGAATGATAATTTGTACTTTACACTTTAACTTGTCGTCTTAACTAGACTGCAGCAGTGAGAAAAACAGATGCTGCTTCACATTTTAAGTGTCAAACAGACAAACCGCAAACAAACCGGCCTGGAAACCAAACCTGCTTTAAAACAACTGAAAACTTTGACTCCCTGAGAGAAAAAAAGAGAAGAAGATCAACAAAATCACCAAGATTTATCCTTTTTAAACTCCTCTGAACAGTTAGTTTGGACAAAGAGGTGGAGAAAAACCATGAAACTGAGCTGCAACTTTGGCTAAAAATCAGGAAAATATCACTTCAGGGAGAAAAAATAGACCCTCATCAATCTAAAAACTATAAAAAAACTGCATGCTGACTAAAGTTAGAGAGGAATTAATTATTGATAAAAATCGACATGACTATAAAAGGCCTCATTAAAATGCTTTTTGGGTGCAGGTGCACTCAGACCCTGCAGGCTCTGTCACATCTGAAGAAACTGAGGCTGAACTGCAGCTCACAAGAAGTTAAACTCTGGCATGTCGCTGAGCTGAAGGCCAGAAAACACAGAGCTGCTATTGTTATCAGGTGAAATCAATCCGAACTGACAACCAGCGTAACGTTCTCAATCCAGACTCTGCGTTACCTGTCGCACATCTGCAATTTTAACTCGTTCTGGAGAGGAAAAATGGGAAATTAGGCCTCTTGAGACTTGAGGAAGAGGGAGTTCACAGCGACCATGAAACAAGAAGTAATAGGAGACTCAAAAAAACCCCTTTACGAAAAAAATACAAGAGGAGATAATTTCAAATTCCTGTAATATTTCTGCTCTGAGAGGAATCTAGACTGAACCACCTTCTGCGAAAACAGCAGATGTGGGAATCAAACTCCTCCCTCGGTTTCTCGGATTCACTTTGGAGGAAACAGTTCAACTATGTAGACGTCCGATAACATTATTAGCTGCATGAAAATTTCATTAAATAAAATTATTATTATTAAAGAAATTATGGCTCTTCCAGACATAAATAACATGAGCAACCAGACGGATCCAGGAGCCCAGACAGACGTGAGTAAGTCATTCAACAACAGATCCGTTTTGATCCTGTTTTTCGGGAAGAGATTATTTTTTTCTAAAGCTGACTAACAAATGATAAAAATATCTTTTGTCCAACCAAGTGCGGCATGCCAGGCCATTCATGGACCCTAATCTCAACACAGTCCACATAAACATCAACCCTGACGCAAACACTGAGCATGTAAACTGTTTTCATTCGTTGGAACAGCGACTGGATCCGGATTAAATGACCATTTTTAGTTTGTGACAGTTGTTTCCTCACTCACAAACAGCTCAGATATCTTTAAATACATACAAATAAGCTCCAGTGTTTCTTCTTTTTCTTCTTCTTCTGCCATAATCTGATAATTTAACAACTTCTTTTTATTCATGTTTAGTTTTCATTTGCTTGGCATCACATCAGTCCAGACAGTAAGTGACCACAAACATGCATTAAACTGTGATTATAGCTAATTATGGCTACAGTAAGTGGCAGCTCTATTATTGTCAGGTCCCAGAGGAGGTGGAGGGGGGGGCATGTTTGTGGGTTTATACGGAAACAGCTGGTTCACACCCGAGATGAGGCTGACACGGATATTTGGGCTCAATGGATTTTACATCATTCCTGTTCTTTTCCGCTCCATTTCTGGTGAATTTGAAGGAGCTGAAACCTTTTCAGGCTGAAAAAAAAAGCCTCTCAGGCAGCGTTTACACACTCATGTGTTGCTTTGGGTTCAGCGTCGAAAATTAAAACTAACAAGGTGAAAGAGTTTAAGAGCCCAATAACCAAACATGATTCTTCCAGTGAAGCAAAACACTTGGGAATTTATAAGATTAATGTGCAAAAACAAGAGTTAAAGATGGAAAATAAGCCTCAATCCATGTTTTATTGAGGCATTTTGTTTTAACTATGGGTGGGTGAGCTCCGTCCTTGAAAGTCCTCCAAAGCAGGAGCAGGAGCGGATTTCCTGTTCTCTGGTTTTCCTAAAGTGAAACCTAAGGAAAACTGAATCATCGATTTTGATGTTTCCTCCTCGCCCTTTTTCTCTGGAATGATTCGGATCGCCACTCCCTTGATGTCTCACCTGTGACGTTAACGGAGTAGATGAGGGTCTCCGGGATTTTGTGCCAAACGTCCACCAGGCTGGCGGTGTGGATTACGACATCGGCGCCGCGGGAGGCTCCCAACACACTCCCGTAGTCAATGATGTCCCCCTGCAGGACCACCACCTTCGTCCGATCTGCAGAGACACGTAAAGACACGTAAAGACAATGAAAAGCGCTGACTTTGATGTCAGATGTGAAGGATGTCTTCCTAAGAACTCTTCAAAAGGCAAAACCGGAAAAAAAAAGGGCGAGACAAGCTGACTCACTTCTGAATTAACTAACAAAAGACAACAAAGCATTTCATCAACATTGTGATAAGTTGCATTTTCTTGAAACTAAATTGAGAAATTGAATTGAGGAAGTGTTTTTAAGTTTACGTAGTTTTATTAAATTTAATCATTATCACATCCATCTGTTCTTCACACAGATCAAATCAACGGTGAGATTTCATCCGTTTCTTTATTTGGGCAACATCCTTTCAGTGTCGTCATTATCTGTCATGAAGGTCTCACAGCGTTGGTTTATCTTTGCTCTCATGCATTCGCCCTGAAATGCCGATAACACCCAGACAAAACCCACCGGAGCCACAGCTGGTTTCATCTGCTGCACTTTTACAGCAGATATGCAAACATCCAGCAGCAGCAGCAGCAGCAGCAGCAGCAGACAAACAGTGCAGCTTTATTCCTCAGGATGTGACTCCTTCACTCATCCTCTGCACTTTGATATGAAATAAACAGTTTAACCTTTTAACAAAGTCATTAATTGTTGATTCAGTTACATAATTATCTGTTTTACGACTGTTTAAAGGACAAAATAAATAAAAAAAGCACTTTTATAGCCTTGTGTTGTAAAGTGACAATAAAAAAAGAGCTTGTATCTCGAGATAATGAGAGCAGACGGAGTCCTGCAGCCGTCACGGACACCGAGGTGACTTTTGAACAGAGTTCAGATTGTGTTGCACTTCAGTCGCTCCTGCAGTTTTACATTTCAATCCTGCAATTTCACTAATTACATAGATGTCAGAGATGTCGTCACCATTCAAATTGGCTTCAACACTGACCATAAAAACCAAAACAGAAGTCAACATCTCATTTTCCTCTGCTCTGAGGCCCACAATGGGTGTTATTGAGCCCGACCTCTCTCGTTACTGTTAGCTGATCCCTCAGGGGCCCAAACTGCCCGGCGTCAGCGCCACGCCTCAGTCCTGACCGACAATAAATGATGACAGCCAGACAAAGCATTTCCACTGTAGGATAAAGGCATCATTTCCGCTTGGGGACATTCGTGACACCGATGATGGGGGAAAAAAAAGCTTACAGCTGCTGAATGTAATTTAACTGGATTTAACGTCCCTTATAGCAAAACTTCCCACCAGTAAAAAACAAACCTGCTTTGCTTTTAGTTTATTTAATAGCACAATTCCCACAAAGTAAAGATTAAACATGCCAAAAACATCATGTGAATCACCTCAGGTCAAACCACAGCACACCTTCATCCTGCTCTCGTGTCAAATTATACAACGACAGGTTTCAACATCTTTATCCTGCCACAGGATGTGCAGACGAGTCGCCTATCCGGGATTTACAGCCCGAGCTGTCATCTCTGCAGATTCATCGAGTCACCATACAACATGTGAGGGAAATGAATGTCAGGGTTGGGGTTTTTTTTTTTTTCCCATGTAGAAACAAAGAGTGCAGCTGTACTGAAAAGCACTGTCAGCTTTTTTTTTTTTTTTAATAAGAAAATGTGTGCTGTTTGTATGTAATACTCATTATTTAAACTCCCAATTCAAACAGATGGCATTTATCTCTAACCTGCAGGCACAGATTAGATAAATTTGCCATCACGAGTTGCATCATTTTTCAGCAAACAGACAGGAGGAGTCAGTTCAATTACAGGATCTATAATGTAACTCCATAATACAGACTGGAGTTTTTTACTTTAACAGAGTTTTTGTCTGTGTCAGTCTTACAAATCACAGGCTAAAACTGCAATATCGTCTCTAAAAGGAGTGTGACGTTATGGAGAAAGCAAAACAAGCCAACACTGAAGAAACACTGACATCAGATCAGAAAAATGCACTGAAAAAGTTCAATTAATTCCCTCGTCAATAGTCATTCATTTCTTTCAAAGTTACCATTGATTTTCCGAGATAATGCGGTTATCAAGGCTGAAATTCAATAAAAGCCCGATCACCACAGTCGATTATATAATGCCGAATTAAAGACAGATACATATTCATTTAAAAAAGGTTTCTGTTTTATCTTAAAATTTTGTCTGGAGTTCCCGATGTTTAACAAAAGTTTAAATTAACATAAAAGGACATGGGGGGACGCGGTTGTTGCAAAACGTCAACCTTACCTGTGCTGAGTTCATTTAAACTCAAGTCTGGATATTTGTCAAACACGCGAACTTCCGCCAGTTTCTCCTCCTTCTTCAGTAAAACTCTGAGCAGGTGCCTGCCGAGGAAGCCCGACCCCCCGGTGATCAGATAGACGAGACCCCGCTGATCCTCAGACATCCTGCGGTAAAGTGGAGCAGCTGATCCTCTGCTACCTGCAGCTTCTCCTCGCGAGCAGTGCGAGCTGTGCGCGAGACACAGCCAATAAGAGGAGGAGGAGACTTCCAACCTTTTTTTTTTTTTTTTTTTTTTAAAAAAAAAAAACAAACCGTTATTGAATAATTTGAGCTCCAAGACTGGAAGTACCGCACGGAAG
>JAPZDV010000009.1:3475202-3502606 GCA_029814665.1 Acanthurus lineatus
ACTTTAAATTAAATTTTAAAAAAAAAAAAAAAAAAAAAAAAGCTCCAAAAGAATCTTCACACTTTGAAACTTTGCATAACTGAAGACCAAATTGATTGAAGTTTGTCGTCTTAAAAGTGCGCCTTTAACAAGCGCTTTTAAAAACCCTGAATTTGTCTGATATTCCTGTGCGTCTGTGTGCGGATCTGTTGTGGGTTGGTGGGTTGGTGGGGTCAAGGGGGGGGATTTGACACTGCGATCCAGGCTGCAGATCACGTGAGCCGATGACGTGAAGTACCAGTGTAATTTCAGTTTTCATTTACTTCCTTAGAATTGACATTGGCATTGAAAACAGAAAAACCTTTCAGAGCTGGAACATTGTGGTTTGAACTGATTAACCATCCGAGTCTAACAATACTGCTGCAGAGGAACAGATGGGGAGATTGGGGGGGGGCGCCACCACTCGTAGTTTTTCCTCGTGCCAAGTAACACAAACCTTTGACACACCAGTTTCAGAAACTGCCAAGTGAATAAACAATGTGCATGAAAAGTGCAAGTGTGTGCGTCTCTGTTTCCAAGGTATTGTGAGGATGGCTGTGCGGTCATCCGGAGGAGTGGAAAAGGGTATCAAGAGGGTGGCTTTGTTTTTCGAGGTACACTCTGAGGGTGAACTGAGGGGTTTGTCCGGAGCCTGTCAGCCTTTTGCAAATGATGGATGAGAAGCGTGTCCACTAGTTTAATGTCCCTCGGCAATTCTCCGTTCCACACAGGCAAGGAATCTTGTTCTCCTCCAGGGGGAATTTGTAGTCGTAGGTGATCTCCTCGTTGACGGCGATGGCCTGCTTCGAGTAGATCACGATCTTTTTCTGGGACTCTATGGTGATAACCTTTGCGTAGCAGTTTGGCTGCAGAAACAGAGCAATAAGAGACTAATGAGCTACAGCTCCATAAAATACAATTAGCCAGGTGTGAAGGCATGTTAGCTATGATGGTGTGAATGAGTGTGGAGCGATGATGTTCACTCACAGTGCAGCAGTGGTTGATGAATCGTGCCAGGTTGCCACACTTGGTGGCATCTATAATTGTGTCGTGGTCCACTCTGAACAAGTAGCTGCTCCCGATGCCCTGCTGTGCGTACCGCTTCTCTCGATTGTCAGCCACCATCTGGACACAACACGCACACAATCATTAATTCACTGACATATTTACACTGCTCTATATTAAAAAATGTGACTTTCTTAAAGGAATGCTCACAGACATATGCTTTTTTTAAAAAATTAGCATGGAAAGCATCACTGGTCGGACGCAGATCGACAGAGATGGGAAACCGTACCTGTCTGATGTTTTGACCCACATACTCAATGACCATCTCATCAGCAGCGATGGGCTCCATGGCGAACAGGCCCCACTCATGGATCCTGCTGCGTCCAAATCGAAGCTTCTTCTTTCGGAACTGCAAAGCGGCAGAAAAGACTCGATGTTACAACGGTCTTGATACAAACATATAGAACATTCAGGCCCAAACTCGCTGGTACCCGGCATGCATTCACTGTGTAGAAGTTGCTGATTTCAGTTTGTGTGTTTTTTTTAATGTATCCACAGTTTTGTAAGTTGGTCTTGTCTCATCAACACATGATTTTCTGCGTGTATGACGCAGATCTGGCAATGCCAAGTATGACAAACTAGCTGATTAACTTCTGTTGATAAACACCTGTTTTCTCGTAGCAAAGACTATGAGTTAATTCCTTTAAGAAAAAGACCTGGATAAAATCAAAATGGCATCAAAAGACAGAAACACAACAACCTCAGCAGCATCTCTCAGGAACCTTTTGTATAAAAATTGTTGGTACATGCAGTAATGCATTAATAATCTAAAAGCTGTGTAATTTGCAAGTTACTGCATAGGTGCATTCAACACCACGGCTGTAACCGACTTTACCTTCAACTGGTTGAGTTTGAGCAGGTCAGAGTCCATGACAGCTGTGGTGCCAATAACGGTGAGGAGGCGGCGCTGCTCGGATCGTCGCTCTGATAGCACGCGGTTAGCACCCTGGCAAGAAACAAAAACAGCAAAGAACTTTAAACAATGGCACAATCTCAATGATAACACATGGCCTTGAAGTGGGGGAAGAGTGAACCAGAGAAACCCTTTGACCTAACTGAGTAACAGCCATGTAAGTCAGATGGTCATTTGGAAACCAATCAATGAGGAAACAGATACGACATGTGGGCAGATGATAAGATTAAGGATGTGGGTGAGTTACTCTTTTATTTCTGGATCTTTAAATAAATGTAGGAACAAACACTAAATCCCTTCACACTGTCCGTTATAAAGCACAACACAACCAACAAAATTAGGAATATGGATATTAACACTTGCGTCACGACTTTCCTACAGAACAGCTGCATAAACAAAAGGAGTGCTTATAAAAACCCCTAAAATTGTGAAATCATTACACCTGGAACAACTAACTTTGAATTATTACACATTCCAGTCCAGCAAACCTGCTACAGGAGACCAAACAGTGTGACAGAGGCCCTCCCACACAGGTTTCTCCTGCCAGGTAAACACACTGACACACTGGTTTCAGGGACTGCTAAGTGAAGGAACAATGAGCGTGGAAAGTGCAGCGTGTGCGCAATTCTGTTTCCTAGGTGGTGTGAGGATGTTTGTGAGGTCATCCGGAGGAGTGGAAACGAGCATCAAAGGAGTGGCTTTGTTTTCGAGGTACAGAGGGAACAAAGCGTTTGTCTGGAGCTTGTGTTTATTAAGTTCTTACCACCAACATATCATCCGACCGCCTTCTGAAGAATATCATTCGTCTGTGCTTTGAAAACATTTCCGCTGTTTGCTAATCCAGATTCAGACCACCGGCTAGATTAAACCACATCAGTGCACACCTGGGACAGGTGCAGAGGCTTCTCAGATCAGACCTCAAAGCTGGTGGGCTTCTTCGATTAGACGCCAAAGATGTATTGAGTCAGTGCCATCGTTTATCCGAGAACACTGAAGTTGCACCGAGACAGTTATAATAAGTTATGAAAAATTAAAATTGTGCGCGCATTGATAAAAAAAAACAGTTTTTCCCTCTCTGCTTTTCTCCATGGTGACAACAGACCACAGCAAGAAGCCAGAATGGAAAAAACATTACTGGGAACTTCATAAAAGTTGAATAGTTGTTAACAAGTTACCCCAAGTTTTCCCTCTTTCCCTAACAACGATCTGGATGTGGACGAATAGTCACATGGTCAGAAATATTATTTTTAACATCAATATGTACAAAGTGCAATATCCAAATCCTAGAAGCTGCAATTCTTTCTGATGAAGGTATAATGTGTCCAACATAACATGAGATGCCTCTGCTTTCAGATCATACTCTGCACACATTAAGGAAACATGCGTGTTGGCAGAGAGCAAAAACATTATTGGCATTTTATATATATAGTTTTAGTCAAAATGAGGTGCAAAAATGACTTTCCCCATTAAAATCATGACTCATACAATATCTTTAAAAACAAATGCAATATGATTTTTTTAATCAGCTGAAATAATAACTGACTCTGTATGAGACCATCAGCTGTGCATCATAATTTGTGTCACATGAAGGCTGTCACTCCTCATGTGACCAACTTAACCTCATTCCATATACAAAACAAGAGGAACAGATGTTTTTGTTATGAAGAAATAAACAACTTGATGCTAAAAATAGCAAAAATTACAGTAAATTTAAAAAAAACAGCTGAGAAATAACTCAAATTGGAACATAATCATGACATAAACACAACAGGAAAGGCATTTTGCCCGAATGGTCTGCGCAGTGACAAGTCTATATTTGCTGAAGTGGTGCTCTGGTATATTTTTGGCACCAAAGGATCGAAGGAGAAAACTTAGAGTGTGTGAGTGTGAGACAGAGAAGGACAACAACTGGGTTAGACTCTTTAAATGGCACATGGCAGGCATATGTGCGGTGTGTTTGGGGGGTAAAAGACACTCAAAGTCTTAAACAAAAAGCTTTAGATCTCAGTGAACTTTGCAAATAGAGACACAAATGTGTTTCCCTTCACATGTTTTTCAGGATTTGATGGGTCAGCCTTAATGTGTTTGCATTTTCAAGTGAGCTGTTTTGAATGAAATCCACTGATATGAGGCAAGGCGACATTTTAGACGGAAATGTACTGTGGTTATCAGTCTACCCCCAAACCAAATGTTTGTAGAAAAAATCATTAGCACAGGTTTCATTTTACCTGCAATGGTGACATTTCTGGTTTATTTGTTTCCTTCCTTCAGAAAACAGAACTAACAGTTCTTTCATATGTTTGTCAAGATAAAACATCTGTCAAACACCTGTTTCGTGGAGCGGTTACACTCCTTTTAATAGTCTGAGCCAACTTAAACACCAGAGTGTCACACGTTTATTTATATTATTCACTAGTAAAAACTGCACAAACAGGTTTTCATCAATTGATTTTAAACATGTTAAATTTTATGTTCTAATAAAAATAACTTTCTTTGTATGTCATCATTCTCGCAGTGATGCCGAGCAAAGTGTGCGGCAAAGACAAGGCTATGAAAATGAATTTAAGATCGTATATCAGCTGTTTTAAATGCTGGATAACACAAAACTGGTTTTCTCTGCATCTGTGCAGTTGTCAGGTTTCTGTTCACCCCTACAGAGACTGTCTGAATTAATATTTAATTTTAATAAGTTGCAAATGTTATTACGAAAAACTAACCAGTGCAACATTTACAAGTAACAAGTTAGGGTTAATAAAGACTGATTTAAGAAGTTTTTTGTGTGTTAAACTGTAAGTTATTGTGTCATCTACTTTAACAAAACTTCTGGACTTGACAACACAAATAGCTAAGTTATGACGCCGTGTGCTGATCAGCTCTTGGAAAAGCCACATCATTGCTCCCCACATCCATCACCACCCATCTCCACCCTTTGCATAGCCTCTCTTATTATCCAAAATACCAAAATTGCCAGTTTATCCGATCCAAATGACTGTGTGCCGTTTGTACCACTTATATCCCTGCCAATTAAACTCCGGAGGGGTTTTATCCGGCTTCATATTAACCATCGATAATAACCGTTTGCAGCAACTGTTGGACCCCCTGAAGTTTGTCGATGAAATCATTCTTTTCACAACATTGTCATCCAAAACCACATTTGTTTCTTTTCATGAACTTTGCCTCAATTTTCCACCCCACCCCCAATCTGGACCCCACCTTACTTACACGGCAACTGTTCAAACATTATCAAACTCATAGCAAAGCTGATTTAGTGGGTTTTTAATTTGTGAACAAACAAAGATATGCAAACATATTTTGTTCCGATGGGAAACATTTTCAATTCATCTTTATCAAGATTGGAAGTGAACACTAAGATAAATTTAATTCTTCTTAATGCCATCTTATCATCATCTTATCATTTCCCCTTTTCCCTTGTTGCTTTTATATACCTCTTAAATCTTTTTACTTATATAGTTTTATGCAAGTTTGTCTTTTATCATTTTAAGTCCTTTTATTTATTCTTTTTTTGTGTTTTGCCTTTTGCTTTTACATGTCCTCAGTCTAGTATTTGTTGTTTTTGCCTTGCCTGCATTCCTTAATATTTTAACCCCCAGTTTCTGACTTTCGCTTTGTCTGTCAAAAGACTTTGCAGACTGTTTTTTCAGGTGCTGTGTGAATAAAGTTATTATTGTTATATTATTCCAAACAACTTTAATCCCTCAGCCTTAAAGGAAATAGACATAACAGCCAAAAAGAAAGCCTGCACTTGCTAAACTCTCCTTTATATGATGTTAAAGACAAAAATACTATTTGAATAATTACTAATACTGTAGAAGCACAGAATAAAAATGTGAAGATGCTTACCGAGCTGTCGACGTTCTCCACCTCCCGTATGACCTGCTCGGGCAGGTCCAGGTCCAGATAGACATCCTTCTCCTTGCGGCTGATGGCGTAGTAGCCCTCGCTCCTGGCACAGCCGGTCACATGCTCACGAAGCTGCCCACCCGCGTTCTTCTTCTTACGCCGAGGGTTTGGCAAATTGGTTAGTGCAGGTCAAAGGTCAAGGGCAATAGCAGGAAACCACAGAGAAATACACATAGCTGACATATTCGGTTCATTCAAAAACAAACTGCGTCAGGCACTCAGTGATTTGAAATCCAGATAGTGTTTGGATGTTGGTAACTTGTGTTAATTTGCATTTTGCACAAACATATTTAGCACCAAAGTTGGTCATTGATAAGGATATTAGTGTGGTTGACCCAGTGAGTATCGTTGAGCCAGTCAGAGTTGTGGTCGTCCTGCAGCAGCTTCTCATAAGTCTTCTTCAGCAACATCAAGTCTTCACCGTCCAGACCTGAGTTCCAGATGTCGTACAGGATGGTCATCTGCTCAAACTCGCTGCGGTTGTCAAACTTCACGGCCAGCGGCTCGGGCGCCGGGACAGGTTTAGCCCAGCGCTGGGATGAAGTCACCCCTGCCTCCTGCAGGAAGAGGCGCTCACTCTTCCTCACCTCCTCCACTATCTCATCCTCTGTGTCTGAGCTGGACAGCTCCCCAGACTCGAGCTCCTCCACATCCACATCTTCCTCCAAGTCTGAGTCCTGTGAAGAGGAAGAGGTGTATTACTGCCAAATAAGTGTGAATGAACACAAATATGTACAAGCACAAGGCTTTCAAGAACATAAAGTCACATGACAGGTGACATATTTATGGAATAAGCTTCAGTTTCTAAATATTAGGTTAGTTATTATAAAACTATTACATTTTATATATTATATACTCAGTACATAAGATGGAGAGGGGATCCCTCTTCTCTGAGGCTGAACTGCACAAGGAACTCTACTCATCGTTAGCATGAAGCTGCATTCAGGATCCCTCATTCATGACACAGTGAGAATTCACTGCTGGCAACAAGTTATAACATACGTTGGGATATTTTGTGCAAGCCAGTCACTTTTTTTTACCGGGGAAAAAACCTGATGGTGTTACAAAAAAAGCATCAAAGGTCTGGTGCCACGACAGCCTGGTAGCTAAGATTGGACCAAAAGATGAATCATCCTTCTAGCTTTGTCTGTGTCTGTTGTGACACATCGTTTTTAGTAAGGCATCAGCAAACATTTACAGGAACCAATCGGACTTCCCACGCACCTCTAGTTTCCGTTTCCTCTGTTTCTTGCCAGGTTGCTCCTTCTGTTTTTTTGTGTGGTGAACCTCAAGGTTCTCTTTGTCCTTAATTCTCCTCTTTTTGCTCTTATCCTTTTCACTGTCAAAGCTCTTGCCGGCCATAATTTTCTTTGACGATGGAGCTGCAGCCTGACTTGAATCCTCTGACTCACAGAGCCCTCCCATTGGTGATAAGTATTCTCCTGCATCTCCCCTGGATGGTAGAGCCTCTCCAATGACTTCCTCTGGTGCTTCAAGCACCCCTGAAATAGTGTTAAGGTCTGCTGGGAGCAGGACAGAGGAGTCCTGTTTGGAGGAAGTCCTTTTGGTACCAGGCTGTACAGGAACAACGGGGGGTTTGCAGTAGTTGTGCTCCATAAGGATGACGACACCCTCTGGGCTCATCACCAGGGCCAGTGACTCCGGGGAGAAAAGATCTTCTTCCATTTTCTGCTCTTCTGCCTCATCAGATGTCTCCGTCTCCTCTGAGTCCCCAGCATCAGGGTCCATTTTCAGTGCTACGTCAGCCAGCACAGACAGGTCAGTGGTTGAAGCTGAGGCCAGCTGCAGGAGGCTTGATGCTCCCAGCTGCTCTCTGAGCCTCAGCCTCTGCTCACTTTCTTCCTCATCATCCTCCTCTCTGAGGGAGTGACAGGAGGAAGTAGATAAGCTGGTTGTTCGAGGCCTGCCTCTGGACCGTTTGTTGACAGGAGGTGGAGGAGGGGCCTCTTCGAAGGCCATTCTGCACATGGATGCATGGTCCAACGGCAAGTTCTGCACAGTGCGGCACACCATAACAGGAGGGGCAGGAGATTTTGGCGAGTCTTTGCCTGCACCCCGTTTTCCAGGAGATTTGACAGGAGTAGCCTGAGGAGAAACAGGTGGCCCCTTTTTGGACTCATCTGAATCTTGGAGTCGTCCAGACGGGGGCAGGATGAGGGCATTGCCTTCGCCTGGTTTGGAGGCGAAGGGGAGCAGCTGGATGCCCTGAGTGGGACGAGCTGGGAGGGTCGGGGTAACAGATACAGGAGAGTCCAAGGTCCTGCCAGGGGAGAGGAGGAGAGATTCAGACGCCACCTGCGAGGGAGATGGAGACAGCGGTGCAGTCGGCAGCTGCGGTTTGCTGTCGTTCTCGCCGGTGGAGAACGAGACGGTCTTCCTACGCTTCTTAAGAGGCGGAACAAGAACAACAGGGGACGAAGGACGTGGGTATGCGGGCGATGGAGGACGCTTGGTGGGTGCTGCTGTCGGATCTGTCTTGCTGTCTTTAGCTTCACCTGAGAGAAAACAAAACCCAGTGCAGTCAACATTGCTTTTCCAGTTGTTGCTCTATACTTTAAATCAGCTTTTCCAACAGTCAGAAAGTGCAAACCCTCTGTAAACTCAATCATTATCACGTTCCTGTACTGGTTAACCATCTTGGCAATAATATGATGCAGACTTTTGACTTACCTGATTTGAGTTCTGCCTTTGAAACAGCAGCTGCGTTATTTTCCCTGAGAAAAATTTCAAGAAGCAAGAAAAACTTGATGAAAAAAAATCATTTTTCATTTAACATGAATAACAAAATACATTTCTGAGGACTAATCTCTTAATAAACACCAAAAGATGACACTACATACCTGTCATCCTCTTTCTCAGTTGTGCTGTCCATGGTCGACTCGTCCATGCTGTCCAGACCTTCACTCTCAGCCCGCTCTCCTTCCTCCTCATCCTCATCTTCAGAGGAAGACGATGATGAAGATGCTGAAGAGGAAGAGCCCTCAGAGGACGAGGAGAGGCTCTCATCATCGCTATCAGCACTGAGGGCATCATCTTGAAAAATATAATAAAAATAAAATTATACCATTATTGCCTTCAGTAAAAATAAATAGAGAAAAAATTACATAATAAGATTACAGGTTGTGATTTACCATCAGACTCCTTCTCACTCTCCTCTTCTTCCTCATCCTCCTGCAAATAATAGAGTTTAAGTAAAGGATCACAGTGAAATACTGCCATCTAGCCATCAGTTAGGGTGAGAGCATAACTCTTTCACTTATTGACACAAAGCAAACAAAATATGAGGCTTCTTAAATGTCTTATTGATCAAATGTTCAAATCAAACTCATCCTTTTCAGACGACACCCAACTTGTATGTGTTCTTGTGTTAGCTTTTTTCCCTTACTTTTAAAAACATTCAAACAAATAAAGACTGAATGGGGAAAAAAAGAGGCTTCACACCTTCTCAGTCGAGGAGCCGTCAGATGTTTCCTCCCCTTCACTTCCGAGCTCCCAAGGTTTACGACTCCTTGGCTTCTTTTTCCTCCTCTTGTTGTCCCTTTCTGCTCCATGTCTGTCTGCCTCTGGCAATCTCCCCTCAGCAGCTGGAAACAAGACACAAGTTTTGAGTAAGATGTAACAGGTAAGATGAAATAACTTAATCCAACTTTTCCTTAAAAAACATCAGGCATGAAAATGGGCCAGGGGTGAAAAAGGTGAGAAGGATTCAACCCCTCTAGAGGGATTCGGGTACATGCTCCCCCGGAAGAAAATTTTGAATATTTCATATTTAAAAGCATCAATCTGATGCATTTTGAGAGAAAAATCAAGAAGAATTACAAGACAGTATGAATGTATAATAAAGTATCTATATACACATGGTTACATTATGCTATAAATTGGTGAGGTGTCTTCTTTTCAGCTTCCGAATCCTTTAGTCTGCATGAGCAAACTGCTCGTACACTTCACAAACCAATCAGGTAGCAGAATTCCCCTTCACAAACCAACCAATCAGGTAGCAGTATTCCCGTTCCTTCCCAGAGAACAAGCTGGTGATGCGAGGCCCTTCGCACTTATATTTCCATGCTCTCGCTCTCGCGCTTGCACTCGTTCGCAGTTCACTGATAATCTCTGGTATACTTTCATGTCCCGTCCATACTCCCCCCCCCCAAAAATATTTTCTCATCAGATCTCACCTATTGTGTCACCTAGATGTCACCTATTTTGGTTTCGAAATGGCGAATTTCACCGAAAGGTGAGTGATTTTCATGCCTGATTATTAACATCAGCTCAACAAACCTTCATCATCCTCATCTGGTGGGGTCGAGGGTCGCGGCCTTTTCATGTCTCCCTCTTCAAGCTCTTGAGGTTCTTTCCTTTTCACCTGAGCATCAAACACCACAAGCATTTTTAATAAAAATCAATGACACTCAGCTAAAAAAATGGACTTAAACAGTCTTTTCCATTTTTGACATCTACTTTAAGATTATACCAAAATGGATCTAATTGAGTACATGCAGCGATGTTGACACACTTACAGGTAAAATCGATACTCACCTGTGTGCATGTAATCAGCGGTTCAGTTTATCAAATCACAGTGTAAGCTGTCACACATGGAGATACAGGCTGAAATCTGCCTCTGTGTGCTTTTACCTTGAAGGAAGGCAGTCGTAATGCTCCACGGAGAGAGAATCCCTCCATGCCACCACTCTTCGCCCAATCCACAAGAGACATGAGGGGCTCGCGAGGGCGGTTGACCTTTTCCTCTTTTTTCTCATCATCCCGTAGAGCAGACACGCTCCTAACCATCGTCTGAAATGGCTGAAGGAAAAAAGTCATTTACAATTCACAATTATTAATTCGATGTATTTTCTATTTCCATTTCACAGTATGAGAATGAGTCTTGATCGCCCTCAGTTGGCCCCCTCAGGGTGGCGTTACTGAGCAACTTTGGTAAATGAGAAAGTCTGTGAGACTTATTTCGTTCTTTGTAAAAAAGTTAATTGACTGCATTTGTTGAAAGTATGCTGTTCACTGTGTTTTTAAACCAAAACCAAAAACACAACACAAACTTCCATGGTGCCTTACATTTTTCAAACAAACTCAGACAAAATGTTTTCTATCTCTCTATATATTCTCTTCTTTACTTTGAAAGCATCATATTGATACTGAGACTGAAAAAAGCAAGTCCAAACCGCCATTAAAAGTGTGATGGCACCACACAACACAACAAACAGAAAAGAAAGAAGAAGCAGAATCTCCTCTTAAAAAGACACTTAGCACTGATGTGATTACTCTCCCTCACCTTGGCCTTGGTCTCCTTCCTCTCCCACCACTCATCGAAAGTGGCGAAGGCGACGTTCTCCACCATCTTGCGGTTCAGGTCCCTCTGCATGATGTTCTTCATCTCCTGGATCAGCGTGGCCAGGACCATCTGCACCGTGGCTTCGTGTGGATTTTCAGCCAGCATGGGCATCTCCTCCCCTGGACCCCTGTACTCGTCTCCATCTCCTGGCAGCATGGTGCCATAGCCAGGTGGGGGCATGTATGAGGGGTAGTGTGGCGGTAGGACGTGTGGTGGCCAGCCTGTATGGGGATGTGGGAGGCCATGGTGCGGAGGGGGTGGTATTTGAGTGCTGTGGGGGTCGGGATAGGGGTAGGGCATGTGGGGAGGCATGTAGCGGTGGTCCTGGTCATAATGAGAGCCTGCCCCGCTGCCCTCTTGGTCCATGTAGGGGTGGTGTGTGTGGGGTGGGGGCATAGAGTGGAGATGGTAGGAGGTGTAGTCTGCTGTGGCTGCCTCACCGGGGCCTGGGGTGCCGTTGGAGGACGACATGCGCAGCTGGTGCAGGCGACTTAGCATGTGAGTCTGCATTTGAAAGGACATGGGCGCTCCACCACTGTACTGGTTCATCAGCTCCATGGAGGAAGCATAGTCATACATGTGATGGGGCATGGGTGGAGGATACTCGGGATGCAGCTCCATGTGGGGCAGCGGGGGGATCCCTGGGGGTGGTGGGGGCTGAAGGGAGTAACCAGGTGGAGGCGGAGGAGGCAAATGAGGAGGATAGGAAGGTATAGGAGGGTGCATGGAGCTGCCAAAGTGCTGTGAAGAGTCAGATATGGGTGGGGGTGAAGATGAAGGGTCTGTTGCTTGTGAAGGCATGGCCGCCTGGGATGAGGAGGGTGAAGAACCTGAGGTGACTGAGGGCTGGTGGGTGGTCACCGTTGTTATGGTCGTGTTCTCCTCCTCCTCCTCATCTGAGATCTCCATGTCTTCCCCGGAGGAATGAGGGGAGGACTGAAAGAAAACAGAGAGCGTACTGTTTTTAAATTGGAAAACCATCTGAGTGTTCGAGCTCCATTCAAACACTTTGAAAGTGGAGCTGCCAAGATAACTCGCAACCACTGAATCAGGAAGTGTACTGATGAAAAAGAGCATGCAAACCCAACAACCACAAACGCAAACAACACAGTAAATTTATAACAAAGACAAATGAAACATACAAATCAAGCTTAGATTGTCCTGTAGGATGTTTACTATGTGTTTTGGGGGTGTTACTTCCTTTTCTTTTTCTTTTTTGCAACAATAACCCTTTTGTTTGCATAATATAAACACTTTTTCAGTCATGAACATCAGCACGGATCAGAAACACTTGACAACAAAGTCAGAGGAACCACACATTTTTTTATTTGTCAGAACAAATGCAGTTAAAACTAAAATTCTGGATCAAAATTCTGTGACTTGCACATGATCTTACCTGACTCTGTCCATTGTAAGGGGGGGTGTGTGCTCCTGTCCGGCTCCGTGTTTCAGCAGATCCAACCTGCGATGATTCTTCCTGCAGAGCTCCGGTCCCAGTGAGGCCGACCTGGGGCTGGGGCTCCTCTGGAGGCAGGATGTGGGAAGAGTAGGTGGAGGAGGATGGTGTGGTTGCTGTAAGCACAGTGGGACTCTTCCTACCCTCTCCCCCCTTGCCTCGTTTCCTTCCTCTGTGGCCATCTCTGTCTCTGTCCCCTTTTCTCCTGTGGTCCTTCTCCCCGCCGTCTCCCACCTGATTACTACCAGTGTTTTCCCCCGTTACGTCACCTGACCCCCCCCTTCGCTCTGCTCCTTCCCTGTGTATGCCCCTCTGCTTCTCCTCTTTTCTATCCTCCTCATCTTCCTCATCAGAGGCAAGAAAAGAAAACTTAGCTTTTTGTTCCTTTAGGAGCATCTCAATACGAGAGTCAAGGCTGCTGCTGTGGTAGACGAATGGTAAACTCTCATTGGTGGAATCTGGCTCTGGGGAGGAAGAGTCTCGTTGAGGGGGCGGTGGGGAGCTGGAGGAGGATGGAAGATGGTGCGGGAGGGAGGTAGAGGAGGGGGAGGCAGAGGAGGAAGAGATGGAGGGGTGAGGTGGCGAGGAAGGCGGGGGAGTCTTTGGCGGAGCGGGTGGGGTGCTGGGACGGCGTTTGGGTTTTGCCCACTGCTCTTCGCGGGTTGGACTGTCCTGGTTGAAGTCCAGTGTTCCAAGCGTCTCGGCGACGGCCGCTGCAATGACTGAAGCTGGCGGGAGGGGAGGTGGTGGCGGGGGAGGTGGGGGCAGAGCGCTGTGGTGACCAGCGTGGTAGTCTTTGTCGGCACCTCCCGAAGGCAGAGAGCCCCTCTCTGCCATGCTTGTTCCCCCTAGACGGGTGGAAGCATCCAATCCCTGAGGAGGGGCTGGGGGAGGCTCTTTGGAGGAGGAGTATGCAGAGTAAGATGAGGGAGGGGGGGACATGCTGTTGGAGGAAGAGCGGTAAGAGTTGGAATTGTATCTGGGGTCGGAGCTGTTGGAGTAGTCGCTGTCTCTGTCCCTGTCTCTGTCTCTGTCCCTGTCTCTGTCTCGGTCTCTGTCGCGGTCCCTGTCGCGGTCATGGCTGCTCCTTCTGCGGCTGCTGCTGCCGTGGTGGTTGTGAGAATGGTGGTGGTTGCGGTGTCTCTGGTGGCCGTGGTCACCTGATCGGGAGCCCAGGCTGTCTCGCCTGTACCCCCTATCGTCCCTGCGATCTGAGTGGTGATGGGAGTGATGGGAATGATACTTTGAGGAAGAGTTTGTGTCTTGCTGGTGGTGGTAAGATGACCTCCTGGAGCCGATACCCCCCGCCCCGTAGCGCCCCCCTGAGTCTCTGTCGCGGTCTCGGTCCCTGTCTGACATTAGGGGCTGATCATACTGGTTGGCAAGAGGTGGTGGAGGCATCGGGGAGTGGTGCATGATGTGTGGCCCAGGCCCTCCAACGTTGGGGAAAGGGGGGTAGCATGGCGGCTCGTTGGGACGGTATGATGTGGCTGGGGGGTACATAGGGCGACCCCGGTGATACACTGAAGGTTCTTGTGCATCCTCAGAGTATCGAGACACTTTGAATCCTCCGACAGTAGATGAAACTGCAGAAGATGAGGAGGAGGAAGGCAGCATATCCTGGGGAGGGTAGCCGCTGCCTAGAGTGCCAGTGTTGTAGCCAGCATGCCTGAAAAACAGAAATGAGGCATAATTTGAATTATTATTTTGTGGAAAAAGGCACGAGTGACGTTCACTAATATTTAACCACAGATGCTGATTCCTAGTCTCCTCCTGTAGGATTTCCAATACCTTCATTTATTTTGTGTCTGCCTCCAACAACATACCCACCACATATTAATTTTCTATTTTTAGAGCTGCTCACTTTGGAGTTGTAACTCTCGTTCTTACAGACGTGGCTTTGTTTGAAAGTAACAGTCAAAAAGATGCTATGACCTTAAATTTGTCTCAAAACTCACAAAAAAATCATCCAGCGCAAGAATGTGGTTTAAGCTCATAGAATCCATGAACAAAAAAAAAAAACCCATTCTTGCTCAAAGATGCACAAACTTGCTAACAGAACATATTTGAATATTCGTATTGTAATGTGACAAACATCAGTGCACTGTCTAAACATACAGTCCACACAGCAGAACTGCGGCAAAAAACCCAGAAGCAAATCATCTTCCTCTCAACAAAAAGAGCTTTTCTACAAATTGACTGATAAGTTGTGATTATAACAGCTATATTTTAAGAGCAATAAAACTGTTAATGGCAGTTTTAATATAATACAGCTTGTAAATGATTTTTAAGGTCTCTTTAAACAATGATTGCACAGGTGAAGATGTTGAGTGTGTCAACTTTGATTCAAACACCTGAATTTGCCTCATAGTACCGACAGCAGCAAGGCATTGATTTAGTTTTGATTTATAACTCTATAACAACAAAACATTATTTAACATGGAAAACTAACCTGCCGCCCGAGTAGCCGGAGTCCTGCGAGAAAGGAGTCCCAGATCTGGAGCTGTAAGGTGTTCCTCCACCTCCCTGAGATGAGGCGGACGAGCCTGCCATGGAAGAGGGGGGCGTGTCCAAACGCTGGTCACTGTAACCAGCATCTGCAGAGCAAGGGGTGACGCTTCCCGATGTAAGGGCTTGGACCCCTGCCGCCAAAACCGCAAGCTCACTGGAGAGCCTCCGCCTGATTTCTGATGACTGTGCCCAGAAAAGGTTTACATTAGAAATACACAGATATACATAAACTCCTGTTAGCTCTATAATTTCGCTTAACTCAGTGAAGAATGTGTGCAGGTGGTGAACTGATAATCAGGACACTACAACAATTAAAATCTTCCTCATATCCATTAACATTTGAAATCTACATGATCACTTTTTAACCGAAGAGACAATGATGCGTTGAAAGTACCGTGTCAGGCTGTGGCTGCGTTGGGGCCTGAGGCTGGACCCGGTCTACCAAAGCCTTGCCTCCCAGGGGCACTGTCTGAGGAGTGTAGGACCCGTTTACTATCAGGTCATAATATTTCTGCCTCTGCTGGCCTGGGGAAATGAAAAAGATGACACCGAATATTTAGAATATGCTGTAAAATGAGCTCATCAAAGAAATTTAAAGGTGATTGATAAGTTTGTGGCCCACAGTGGAATCAAATGAGTTAAACAGCTCTTATTAACATGCACTTGCAATTCATCTAAACTATGTGATTATGCAGTAAGTATTAAGTTCATAACATTAGTGGCAATTCTGCTCTGAATTATTAAAAATTACACATTAGCACTAACTGAGAAAAAAGACAACATCAGCCCATCGTGCAAACATCCAGAAATGCAGATTTTGAGCTCCTGATACAAAACCCTCAGACTACTACGTCTTCATCAAGATGAAGAGGAGGATAGGTGGAAGCGGTTTTGACAGAGATGATGACATACTCGCTGCTTTAGACCACTTTTCTGGAGGTACAAGACACTGACTTCCACAAAGAAGGGAAAAGTATCCTCTACAACCGCAGGACTTCTTGTGTAAAAGTAGGAGGGGAGTGTGTTGAAAAATTAATGAGCTATGTTTTTTTAAAGTTGACTCCTTTTACCTTAGGCTATGAATATATGAACCCCCCCCTTGTAAACCCTATCGCCTTAGAACTGGGTTTTCACAGCTAATTTCATTTGGTTTAAGTGCCTCTTCTAAGAGCAAGCTAATGTCACTCTGTTTGTTAGTTAGCATGACACTCCAGAAATGTAACAGAGGTGCATGGGAAGTTGGGGAAAAAACAAACAGATCACTTTCTTTGTATTTTGATGGAAATAAACACAATTTAAACCAAATAAGTGTTTCTTCACTGGCTTTTTATACATCTTTAAATAAACTTCACCCAAATTGTCTGGGCCACCATTGTTATAACTTTTACTTTACAAACAGCACATACTTCAAAAGGGCATCAGATTAGGTATTTAGCTTACCTTTTATATCCAGTTGAGCATGAATGATGTTACCCATGACAGAAGTGTTGTGCAGATGCTTGACTGTGTCTTTTGCTCCTCTGGTGCTGGTAAACAACACCCTAGCCAGGCCCAAGTGCTTCCTGGTCTTGGGGTGAAACAGGATTTCCATCTCCTCAACCTCACCGAACTTGGCACACATTTCTGCCAAGAAGGGCTCCTTGATGTTGTCATTGAGTCTAGCAAAGGTCACCTCTTTGAGTGGTATGGGACCCACATAGAACTCATCAAGCTGTAAAGAAAAAATATAAAATCAGGGAAAATAAGTTGTTATATCAAAAGATGAAGCTGTTGTGTTTTGTGATGTTGACCACCTATTCTTACCTTAAACTTCGGCACTGGCAGGGACAGTTCTGTATACCTGGACCACAGTCTCCGGGGTCTAGGGTCACGAAGTTCACCAACAGGAGGGAACCCAGAGTCCTGATAAAATTACACAGGTTGCAGCTCAAACCATACAATATAAAAACCATACGCACACAAAACATTTGGGAAAGAAATGAATTAAACTCACTGGTACACTGAAATGCACTCCATCATATCTATAGATTTTCTGTGTGACCCGCCGAATAGTTGGGTCCTGAACGAGTTTGTAGCTCTTCCACTGCAAACTGACAGCTTTTTGTGTTTCTGCCCCACCGTCTGGATCCATCCTACAACTGAAAGTCACAGGAAAACCATGATTTCAAAAAGTGCAGTGAAGCGACAGTTTGGAAATGAAACCTCCTCAGGGTCATTACAAAGAGCGAAGCTTGAACAAATTAGCTGCGGAACAGAGCTATAATGATCTAAAATGCTGCAGCAATTACAGCCAAAGTATATTTGGCCGCTGGCAGAAGGTGCACTGTTTGGCAAGTAACAGACCGATGAGCTGCGTCACATCAGTTAGCCAAACACGAACTTGCTCGGCCACTTTCTCAAAATACTAATTTTTATACAGAGGAAAAAATTAATTAAACTGGATAATAGCCAGGACGCTGTTAGCCTCGATTAAGATGCTGCGTGCTGTCAAAACAATGACCAGCGTTACGTCACTGGCCAGTTAGTTATGCTAACAACCTGCTAGCTGCACCAACAAAATGCAAAGAAACTGTGTTTTCCAGTGCAAACACAGAGTTTGCTTTGAACGAGGGTTATTTCTGGTCATAAAACATTCATTAGAAGCAACACCATCGGTAGCTTTTGTGCTAAATAACAGCAACCGATGCCAAATTACTTATGCCTTCTCGTTCTAGCTAGGGCAAGTTAATGCTACCGTTGGCTAATGCTAACTAGCAAGAACATCAAGTTGTGAGTCAAACTGAGATCATATTTACTCTCAGCACACATCGATTGAATTTCATCAGTGACATTCATAATATACATCTCGGTTTGAGGCTCTGCTGACTAATTTTGCCTCCAGTTCGCCTAAATTCAGACCCCCACCTCTGCAAGACCTACTGCCCGCTCATCCGAAAGTAGCAAACCGCCGCTACAGTGTAGGCAGCTACAGCCAGGCCCGGGAGACGAACAAGAAAAACACTGAGTCCCTAACAGAAAAAGGACATCTCCGACCCGGCGCTTGAGCAAAACCGACGAGCTAAAATGAAGTCGCTATCATTCCGGTACTTAGTCAATACATTAACACGCCTCTCCGAGCGACGAAGCCATTGTTTTCGCTTTAAAATCCTTATATTGTTGAGAGAGCCGCCATCGCGTAACCAACCTGAAAGCCTCGCCTGTTCTCCATCAGTGTATGCGAATGCAGGCTAGGACTTCCGCCCGGCACTTTCCCCAAAGCCGGTTACCGGAAAAAAAATAAGAAATGGCCGATTGACAAGAAAAATACAAATGTGACGAAAGTTTAAAAATTATTTACCGGAAATAAACGACTGTATTTTATTTACGGTGAAAATTTTACACTTGAAAAACTATATTTGAATCTGCTCATACAAATCCAAGCACATGGAGGTCATCATTGCGCCCTCTATAGGCCGATCAGTGAACACTCAGCCAACGCAGACGGATACGTTTACTTACATCTCAACCAAGCAGATGACTGTTGTAATATTTAATATGCAGAAGACATTTAGTGAGTTTATCCATTTGGTACTGCGTTAAAAATTATTTAAAAATGTATAAAATAATACACAATTGCAGTTGAACTACATTCAAACTAAAAAAAAACATTAAAATATTTTCAGAAAATTGTGCTTGAAGCATCAAAGTTAAAATATTAACTAGATAGCAAAATGGCTCCTGTAGCTGATACATTTATAAATTAATTCATTTATTTTTTTAATTGCTATATCTGATGCATAAACGTTTCATTTTAGTGTTTTAACTAGTCAAGGCAGTTCTTTTACCTGCTTTTTTAGTTTTTTAATCATATTTTTGATAAGCTGATTATATGTTTTGTGTACTAGATTCTACAGATATAATGAAGTAAAAAAACGGGGGGATATTCATAAAGTAAAACTACCTTAATATTGTACTTTGGTATAATAATTGGACCAAATGCATTTACATTCCACCACTGCATACTCTATCTACTGTATTCAGAAAATGGCCATTCATAAACCTGTCTACAGATTGTATTTAAATTTTATATTATGTATAATTAAATCATTAATAGTGGGGATGTTTTGCAGGAGAAAAAAATCACATCATTTCATTAGTGAGTTTGTGAGCGGTACAGAATAGATCTTTCAGAAAACGGAGCAGTAAGAAGAGAAGGTGGATAGAAGGTTTAAGAGAAAATATTTTTCTGTCTAAAATATCTCAGTTTTCTCTGATCAGTCAAAATGTGGAGTTTCTGGTTTGTCACAAAAAAACAACATTAAATTACCAAACTGATAATAAAATTTCAGTATTTTTCTCTGGGTGCATCAGTTCTTCTTCATCAGACAATGTGTGTCTGTTAAATGCAGATTTATGAAAGTACATCACAGTTTGTAAACGGCATTGCAGAAACCTCCAGATAAAAAAAGATGGCCGCTATCATGTTGTTGATTTATATTTAATCCCCTTCTGTGCAGCTGCATTAAATACTGTTAAAAAGCTGCAATGTCACTTTGTTTTGTCAAACTTCTACTAATAACATAAATATGATTCTAGAGAATATTGTGAACCAGAGAATAAATAAATAAAATAAATAGAAATTAAAAGATCACTTGAGGGGGATCATAAGTTTGATGGCATCTGGATAAACACGGTCATTGTATCTATTTAAGCTTGTCAACCAAGCTGATGTAACCAAATCTATTTCAGAGACTGCTGACACGATCTAAAACTAATCTAAATTTAGCATTAAGCCTCAACCATTCTTGTCCCTGTTATAGACCCCCTCACTCTTTAAACTGCTGCTACCAGGAGGTCTATAAACACAACTGTACCACATCCATCGCCGGTCACCATCAATTCCCTTGTAAATCACATCAGTAACTTAAAATATACTTTTAAAAACAATGGAAACAGCTTTCAAACAGACTCCAGTGCATTTTATTATGTTTGTTCAGATATTCATTAGAAACAGCCTGCAAGAAATCAATCTCATAGCAGATATAAATTAAAATTTCCTTGGTTGTATTATATTAATGCTAATTCATTTCCAATGACACAGCTGCAATGCTTTCATTCCTTTTTAAAATGTGGCTCGACGCCACAGTATCAGTTGTAATAGTGTGTTCCTTCCCAGCAGATTATGACTTAATTCATGCATGAAGAGTTAAAAAGCTCACCGAGCTACACAGCTTTCAAAATTTGATTGTGAAAAGACAGTTGGACAGAAAAAAGAAAGAAAGAAAGAAAGAAAAATCCTGGCATGGCTTGTGGTGACGGGTCGGATGGTGAAAAAGTCCCTCTCACTTGACATGGACAGTTTCCTCTCAGTCATTAAGGTTCAGCCACACCAAATGGAGCAGGTGGTGACAGAGACAGCTAAGCTTGACACACCCAGAGGCACAGGACGTCTGTTTCTAGCTGGAGCGACTGTGAGCCGGAGCTGCATACTGTGGTGAGAGAAGCTGGAGAAAACTGTCTGAGCTGAGCCGAGCTGAGCCGAGCCGAGCCGAGCAGAGCACTGCTGTCATGTGTGCTTGTATCGATTTCCCTGTGCAGGTTTTTTTTACATGGCTTTCACTTTGATCTGCTTCATCTTCATCTGCTTCTTCTCGATCTTCTTCTGCTCGCGCCGCTGGGCTGCTTCCTGCAAAAGGAACAAAAGAAAAAACTAATTTTTTAGACATTAAAATGACAACCTTTGATATTTATCAATGTATTTGGATTACAAATCTCTGAAAAAGGATCAATGTTATATGTTGACTCACAGTTGGCCAGAAAGCCACTAAAAAAACTGGTTTAAAAAAGGATCCACCCAGACACTGATGGCGGTGAGATAAAGGAAATATTTATGAGGGAAAAAATGAGATTCAAAGAGGTGACGACAGCAGCTGGTTTAGCTGATTGAGCTTTGCATAAACCGGAAACAGCTACCTCGGCTCAATCCAAAGAAAACGAAACCACACACAAGTATCTATAAAATGGCTACTTGTAATTTTCACTTTTGGGTTTTTGTACAGATCAAACAAACAGGATATTAAGCGTTCATTGAGATTTAGAGGTGCTTTTGGACAGCTGTTTTAATCCTAATCCCAGTCTTTAAGCTCAGCTGCCTGTTGGTTCCAGCTACATGTTTGCCATAAACTGTGAGTGTGCCATAAACCTCCTCAGCTAACACTCGGCAACAAAGCCAATAAGCAGATTTTCCAAAATGTCGGATTAGTCCTTTAAAAGTCGTTTGGTTTCTGTGTGACATTTCCAGTTTTCAGACCTCCAGGCGGCGCTGTCTCTCAGGATCCTCCTCATTCATGATCCTCTCCTTCTCAGCTCTCTTCTTCTCCTCCCGGCGTGTCTGGGCGGCCTCCTGACGCTGAGCGTGAGTCTGCTTCAGGAAGTTCTCCTCCACACGGGCCCGGTTTCTGTCAGCCTTCTGTTTGCCCTGAATATACAGAAAACATAAAGAGGACTCATTGCTGCACTTTAAACTATGATTTAAAAACACAAAATAGAGCAAATGGAGCAAATTTGGATGCTGCACAGCTCTCGAGTCCCGCTCACCTCTCTGTTGAGACGGAGTTTCTTGACTTTATCGATGCTGTAGATCACCATGTTCATGAGAGGAAGCAGAGCGTCCATGTCTTTGGGAGAGGTGTTGCCCATACCAGGGACTGCACACACACACACACACACACGCATAAAAAACGTTCAGTGTACATTAAACACATGAGTGAAATACAATTTCTAAATATCAGGAGGAGGCATTATGTTCACCATTAAATGTAAACAGCAGCGTCTTCTTGGTCTCAGGCAGCTTTAAGGGCTGACCCTCCCTGAAACACAACACGAGAGGCTTTAGTGCCACATTAGAAAATAATAAGATGCTGAATCACTTGTGAGGGATTAACAAGAGGAAAAAAAAAGGATTAAATGAATACTTACTCTTGCATAACTTTTGGACCAGAAAATTGGTCCGAGAAATGGATGGACTCAATCTTGTCAGCATGGTTGGTGATATAATGCACTATCTAAAAATAAAAGAAACATTAGAGTACTGAGGTTTAAGAGACACATCAAAAAAAAAATCCTCGTCAGTATTCAGACTTTACCTTGTTGTCCATCACCCCATCTGTGACCTCGCCCATCTCACTTAGAATAGCCAGGGAGTCTGGGAGACCATACTTGGCCCCAGACTTAGGCTTGTCCCCGCAGAACTCACTCTAAAAAAGAAAAAGAACCAAAATGGAGACCTTGACTGTATAAAAAATAAAATTATAAAAAAAACATTGTGCACTAACAGTGTTATTGTATGGCAAACGTAGCTTAAGATTGCATCACTGTAGTGTATAAAAGTTGTGCAGGATATTTACCAAGTCCTGCATCTCCTTCTGAAGCCTGGCCATGGCCTTCTTGGTGCCGACAGCAAACACAAAAGTGTCCATGTCCTCGTCATTCAGAGTCACTTTGATTTGCTACAAACAGACAGATGCTGTCGGTCAGACGGTGATTGTGACAGCAAAACTACTTTTAGAAACACAATCTGTCTCAAAGTGTATCTGTGCTTTGTGTTCCTCTTCACAGACTCAACACCGGCTCATTTGAATTTGCTGTTTGACTGACACTCACCACTTGATCACAGGCGGGCCTCATCATCCTGGCCAGGACATTGAGCAGGTCCTGCCTCTTCAGAAACTGGAACAGACCACAAGAGACATTACATGACTGTACACGTACGTAACACGGCGCAGTAACAACAACAGTGCAGAAAAACACACAGCTCAAACCTTGAGTTGGATCAGCATGCCTTCACAGCACACACGGCCGGAGCACCACAGGTTGTAGATGTGTTCGTTCTCTTGATTCAGCTTCCCAGTGCTCACGGCTTCTTTACTGGTGCCATCATCACCTACACGTACAGAATTATTGATGATTAACACAAAATCTGCTTCATACTAACCATCACCATTTCATGAAGTTCATGCAACAACTAGAAACAAACTACAAGCCCATTCAGAGGCTTTTCATACACTGATGTATCAGAGATAATTCAGGTGACAGAACTCACCAACAAGTGCAAAGTTGCTCTCCAGAAGTTCTCTGTGTGAGCTGAACCAGGCCTGAGCGAGGCGACTGTTCTTGTTTTTTCCAATGATGTAGTTCATGATGTAGGCCAAAAGGCCGGTGACCATCAGGATCTCCATGTAGTAACTCTCCCAGCTGTTCTGCAGATGTGCAGGAACCTGCAGAGTAACAGCAAGCAGTTATCAGCAATATAGCTCCATACATATTTTTGGAGACTAATATGGATATTGATGTCAAGGAGGATCAAAAATCAGCCTGTCAGAGCTCCGTAGAGGACAAAACTACCATTTCTAAACAACCTTAAACCAAGTATAGCATTAATGTTATAATTTGTTATCACTAGTTTGCCAACATTTACACCAGCAGATGTGTGTGCAACAGCCTTAACAAACCTGCCTCATCAATTTATCAGCTTTGTTCTTCACTGACCAGCATCAATGCAACTGAAACTATAATGGCCAAAGCAAATCAGTTGCGAAAGGCAACAATGACCGAATTGCAATTGCTGAGCTTCCATGACAACAGCTTATGTAAATAGCCTGCACGCTAGCTAACCAACAACATTCAATACAATGTTCAAAAGCAGATACAAAACAGTGGAATAATCTGCATTTCTACAGACTCTCACAGCTGCAGAATTTAATTTTCTTGAAACACACAAACAAATAAATACACACACACAAACACTGATAACTAAGCCTTATTTTGCAGCATACTTCAACCATAACATATTATACTTTTGCATATAATAAAATAAAATGATGATATATTACAGTAAAAATTCCCTTAGTAGGCAGCAGAAATAGTGTGCACATTCAGAGCTAAGGGAGATTACCACACCACAGAAGATTTTAGCAATAAGCCTGTCTTACCGTGTGGATTATGAGGGGGTCCTTCATGGAGTGTCCGGGCTTCTCCATGTCTCCAATCCCCTCAAACTCCTCCTGGTCATATTTGCTGTATAGGTCTTGATCCTAAGGAAATGTGAAGTTAAATATGCTTTGCTACAGATTCTGCATACTGCAATATAATGACATGTTATGATGCAAACTAAAAATATAAGATGTTAATTAATGTGGCAATGAACCTGTGTCTCCGAATCCTCAAAACCATCCAGGCCATCCTCCAGCTCCACAGTGGCTTCATCTTCATCTTCATCCTCGTCAGGCAGCGAGGACTGTGAGACACGAGGCGGAGGAGCAGTTTCCGTCTCGGCTGCTTGATCGTCGTTCATGTCCTCAAACTCAGCGAAGTCATTGTCATCAAAGTCTGCAAGATCCTCGCCATCATCAAAATCATCATTGTAGCGTCCAATGGAGACAGGAAGTGCCAGGAGGAGCAGCAGTGCAGGTATCAGGAGGATACGCGCACTTTTCATCGTGGACCTGCAGCAAAGTGAAAAAACAGAGAGAATGAGGGTTGATACAACAGACAGGAACATGTGTAAATGAGGGTTGTTTAAGGAATGACAGGGAAGGTCAAATAAAGACATGTTTCACGTATTAAAGAACAGGAAGGAAAAGTAACACACACCCTTCCAGAAGACTGAAATGAAAACTTAAGAAGTCAAACCAGTTTATTGTGCAAGGTGCTTGAGTATCATTAGCATTAAATGGTCGGTGCCCATGAAGTGTGGCGACCTACAATTAATCACTTCAGGCCACCAACACTAATCAAGACCATGTGAGTATTTTACATGTTAATCCAAACTGAAAAAACACACACACACACACTTCATGTGACTGCTTGAGCTATAACCAGTGAGGTTAAATTAACTGTGACAGGATCCAGGTTTGGTTCACTTTGGAGTTACCAGGTCACACACACATGCGGGCATTCACGTGACAACCTGCTAAGAGGAAACAAGATCCCTGATGACCTGTACTAATTAGACAACAATGACTAAGGAGAAATAGCTACTCTGATATGCCACTTGGGAAACGTTGTTTACGCAAGTCTCTAAGTAACGTTACACTGCTAAATCCATTGCTACGAATCAAATTAATAAATCCACAATATGTTAATATGATCATTTACTTCACAAATGTGGCACTTCTGAGAAAACGTAAAAGCTAAGGCCAGTTAAACTGTAATAGCTGTGCCATGTGTGGTTAAATCAAGTGAATAATTAGCCAGGAAACTGAAGCTAGCAACACTAACTTTAGCCAGCGGTCCAACCTTTGAGGTACGTTTGCTAACAGGCTAAAATATCAGGCTATATCTGACGATCTACGTGTCTGTACTGGCATACGGCTCAAATTCACACTACGCACTAACATGATGACATATGTTGGATTAAACCACACGCCGTAATCATGTCACCTTACTAGACCCATCCCCCAGTACTCGCTCACTCTATCATTAGTGGTTAGCAAATCTGGCATTAGCATGCTAACAGCGACTAACTAGCATGGCACCTCGTTACTAACAACCCGATCTTGAACAGGAAGTAGCATTTTTTTAGTCACGAAAAAATTACCAGAAAACTAAAACTGATAAATCAAACCGAGAGCTTACCTGGATGTTTAGTTTGACAGTGAACGAAACGCTGGCAGAGTTGAAGTAGCCTAAACTGTCCTTGTAGTGATGTTACGCCTAAAGCGACAAACCGGTCGGCATTTCAAAGTAAAAGCATCACTGCGGGATGTGTAAATGGCCCCGTTCAACACGACAGAAATCACGTCACAGCCACCTCTAGTTTGAGATCGGGCAGAATTGTGAACTACTTACACTGATGTAGAATAAGTCAGCTGAACTTGGTGGCGTGGACAGATTCAAAAGACTGAACTCAGGCAACACCACATAGGTATACTTAATTCAAAGGTTTTATTTCGAATGTTCTTACCGGAAGTAATTGTAAACTGCTGTTATGTTTTGTCTGCCTTGACCTTAGTGCAGTTGATAGATGGCATGAGTTCGTAGTTATGGCTCTTTGGCGCCCTCGCTGGTTATAGTATGTAACTACAACTTTATTTAGTTTACAATGGTGTTTATTATAATACTATTCCTTTTCCTTCTTCTTTCTTCTTATTCTTCTTCAATTGAAAAAGTAAAAAAACAAAACAGAACAAAACAAACAAAAAGCGGAAAATGTTGGAAAGGCAAGCTCTCACATGTATAACAAACCATATGCTTTGGGTGACAGTCGATTCCTGATAGGAGTTATCGATGCCCGTGTAGGCCCTATTTGTTGTAATTTATGAGTCCAATTTAAGAATGTAGAATTGTTGTTATTAAAGGTAAAATTATCATAGGATTATTTGTTTTAAAAAATGAAATTCCCTCTATTTGTTTAAAGTATCAGCTACAGGAGGAGATTTTCCTACCCTTGCGTTCAAACCCCCACAGTCATTTTATTTATGATCCGATATGTGTGTCGTTGTGTTGATTAATGAATATCACAATGCAATGACTTGAAGAAGTTTGGTTTGCTAACAGTAACAGTTATTTTCACATGTTTGTTTCTTCCATAAATTTACAATATGTAGTGCAATGTAGTCAGAGAGATAATACTGCCTTCGTTACAGCTAAATAAATGAAAATACAAGAGTATTATAACTTTCAGGAGGAGTTTTAAATCAAATGCGTTTTGGTTTTTATGTGGCTGAGTTGTGGGTTGTAATCAAGAGTAACCCCGCCCTCTAGCGGCTACAATGAGCACCTACAGCTGTTTGTCAAGTCACATGTTCAAAATAAAACTCAGTCTGGAAGAAGGCTGTGGTTGTGCACTTTTACCCCTGGGGAGCAATAAATACTCTTTCAATTATGTACGGATAACAACAATAATTTTGCTTAGCAGCAAAACAACCATAATCACGTACTTTTTGCCACAACATTTCCACTTTAACTGTCATATTTGTCAGTTGTATTGTTATCATTTTAAACACATGGAAAGAGATATTGTGCCCCAAAATTTAAAAATAAATGTGGTGTGTGTGGTGCTGTCACTGCAGCCGCATTTTATGTTGACTGGAAATTAAACTGTGATGTTGGTAATTTCACAAGGACAAGTTTGAACAGTGTAGTTACACACAATTTTAAGTTATTTTTTAGTTTTA
>JAPZDV010000009.1:3525695-3540288 GCA_029814665.1 Acanthurus lineatus
AGAAAAGAGGAGGAGGAGAGAAAAAGAAGGAGGGGAAGTGGAAAGAAGTGCAATTTCAACACAAACGGATCATGAAACCCCCTCACACACACTGGCAGAGGGATTGATTAGTGTGTCTGTGCTGGAACAACCATCAGGCAGCTGCACGTGCTGTGATCTCTGTCTATTTCTGTTCGCTTGTCTGACAGTAAAGACTCTTTCAGTGAATCATGGTGAGAAATCTGTCCTGGGTCATGAGCTGTTCCTTGTTTTCAGGGCTTTAACATCATTTCCATTACATCTGTTCCTTTTATTGCACTTACAGTTTACAGTGTTGCTAAAATTATTATACTACAGCTGTGGTAAATATTCCCTGCTAACTGGCTGGGAGGTGTGTGTTTAGACTAAGAGGATAAAGAGCCAACAGTGAACTACAATGTCAGTTCAGTACAGCTGGGGACTTTTGCTCCTTATTTTCCCCATAAATCAGTATGCTACTTCAAACATAATTTCAGTAATTTTTAAGCCAAGATTCTGCGCCAATTATATGAAATTTCAAATAGTTACAGCAAAAATACAGAAAGTTTTGCTATGTGACATTAAATATCTTTAAAACTGATCTGGCGTAGGTTGAACTGACCACAAAAACAAACATTCTGAATACATTATATTCTTTTTTTGTTGATAACAAAGCAAACAAAGCATACCAAGCAAAATAGCTTTGGTATAATAATGATAATGTACTCTGAGGTGTCCTTGGCGTAAAAAAACCTTTTCTGCTTTCATTGTCAATACTGGCAAATGATCTGGTTATAACCACGCAGAACCAAAACACAATTATTTTAAAAAGGCAATGTGCGTGCATAAATTCAGGTTGAGTCAAAATGAAAATATTTTCCATAAACCAAGTTGCCTCCAATCCTTTTTTAGTCATTTTTTCAGTTTCAGCTGCAGAGATTAGACTTGATGTATATTTAGACAACCAGATAAACTTTCCATTGAAAAAAAATCTATGTATTATGTTCTGTTGTATTATTAACCTTTTTATATCCCGTTGTTTGTGTTCTTAGTAATTAACAGCTGTCTTTACATGGAAATGGCATCATTCATTTATGCTAAATTCTGACATTTTACCCAAGATGGCACTGGTAATAAATGTGGATAATGTTGCCTGCTTGGTGTAATCAGATCCTTTGATTAAATAAAATGTTAAAACATAATGCACAGAACTGCAACCTACTGTGATAATACTGTCGGTTATTTTATATTTTATGCACATATTCCCTGTCAGATGCTCATAGTGTCCCAGTCAGACACTTACTGCTGTTGGTTCGGTGGTATCCAGGTCGACTGGTCCATTCTGCTCTCATGCCATCTATGTCGTCCAGTGATGAGGCGCGCCGGAGGCTGCGGACGCTGTCCCGTGAACAGCTCCGAGGTAAGGAACCCCTGGGGAAAGCGATGCTGGGGTCCAGCCGGTCTGTCAGCAGGGTGCGCTGTTTGGTGGAGGCCTGAGCTGCAGGGGAGGGGGGATCCAGGTCCTGTTCTATCAGAGCCTCCGTCTCAGACTGCATGCAACTCTCTTTGGACGGGATCCGAAACTCTTTAAGAGGGACTTCCTCGCTGTTTGGCTGTCAAAGACAGAGAGCAGGCGTCCATGTCTCTGGTGTAAATAATTCTAAAAAATCACATGTTATAAGTATCAGAAATATATCATCTGTCAGCAGTTTTTCGGAAGCTTTTGGTGTCCAGCACAACCAAATGACAGAGAAGAATGTTTTATTCCTGCCAAAGACTTCCATCATGTACATTCGCCTTAGGTGACCCAATGCAGTTCTGTTGTCAGATATGGATACTGTCTGGAAATAGTTCAGTCTAAACAGATGTGAAAAGAGAGATTGAGAAGAGAAAGATTAACTCAGTAATGGTAGATTTTTTATCTCTCTTTACTCTTCCTTTTTGTGTCTTTTGGACTGATAAATCAGTCCTTGAACTTTAAACAATTCTCACTGATATAAGATGCAGCCAACATGTCAACTGCACGCAAAATTAACTGCTGGAATCTAAAAAAGCCTGCAACAAAGGGGCTTGTTGTCTTTAAATAATTTGCAGAATGTATCTTGTTCTGTTCTCTTTATGCATATGCAAAGAACAGTTAAATATGCAAGGAGTTTTGGTGCAAGTGTACTTTAAAAATTCAGTCATTGCAAAGGCCTTGTAAACCATATATGTGGTATTATCTTTAATAGATTTTAGATACTGTCACATGTCAGTATGTATATCAGAGAGCAGGGCATACATACATGAAACACACTGCATTGCAAGATCTAATGTGTGTGCTGAGTGCACACCACCTCACCTGCAGGTAGTCCACAACCACTCCTTCAAACTGGTCTTTGGAAAGTGAAGGTCGTCGCATGGAACGCAGCACCGGCAGCCTCATCTTCAACCTGCGATTCTGACCTGAGAGGGAAAGTGTGTGTTCAGCTCAGCTGTCATCAAAACTCCAATTTTGTCTAATTCCAAAACATGTTTTCACTGGTTTAAATTAGTTTTCACAGCAGTAGTCAGGGTATTCTTTTCGTACATGAATCTGTAAAATGCTAACTTTGTCATTTGGCAGTTTCAACTAATGTTTGTCCATGACTGGAAACTTAAACTATGGTTTAGTTTATAATCAAAAAATGTTAAATTCTTACACAAATCAATTCATGCAACACATGTGTGAATACACTGATACATAATTTATATGCTTCAGAGCAGAGACAGACTCAGCTTCGCTCCACCTGTGAGCATCATGCAGACAGGGAATAAAACGGATGTTTAAAGGTTTACAGTAATTCCATCCTTGGGTGACCCTCTGCCTGAGGCCTGACTTCTTGAGTGAACGATCAATCAGCTCTTGGTAGTCCAGGATGAACATGATGACGACGCCTTCCTCGTTTTTCACAGGGACAATGTCCACCAGGCAGGGTCTGCAGGTCCCTTTAAACACAGAAAGAGTGACAAATGAAGGCAGATGAACAGATAAAACAAGGGGGCACCCGGATTTGAACCGGGGACCTCTTGATCTGCAGTCAAATGCTCTACCACTGAGCTATACCCCCTCTATGAATATCATTTTTACCATAAATTTTTTTCATGCTTTTTAATAATTACAATGGAGAAACAAAAAGAGGGAGAGAGAAGAAGAAAGAGAGAGAACTGGGGGGTGGAAAGAAGCGTCAGAGTTCAAACAGTGAATGCTAAAAGAGGCTAAATGAGCAACACTTCCCTCAGGTCTGACTTCACTCTGCAATCAGTGTGGTCTAAAAATAGAAATGGGGGAGAGTGCAGATCACACAAACACAAGCACACACACACAAACATACATACAGACGACCATAGGTCCACACACACACTGAGTGCCAGCATTCGGCACCATTCACACATCCACTCTGAGAAGACGGACAGAAATTTTAGCCTGGAGGTAAAAAAAAGGAAGATATTGCCTGTGAGAGATGCCAACTTGGTCTGAATCACACTGTACCCACTTGTTCACAAATTTTTCTGCCTGTTCGGTCTGGGAGCACAGTGGGAAGCGGGAGGCAAAACAAATAGATGCTTATTGAATTTGAGCTGGCATGCTGATCACATTTCCATGACAACAGCACTCTCGAATCAACGCCCCGTGCCCAACTGGTCAAAGTCACACGAGACACATGTGTGCATGTGTATGTCTGAGTATGTAAGTAGACAGTAAACGTATTCGTTTCGGTGGACGACTGTGATCGTCCTGAGCCTGGTGGGTTGGCTCGCCTCCATTGTGTGCCTCAGTGCCACCACGCAAGTGACAGATGAACGGGATAAGAAAGGAATTAAAAGGTTGCAGGTGACAGCAACAAAAGGAGGCAAAATGCAGACCTGTGCACAGGTTAGTCTGCAATTGACGGTAGCATTAAGATCGAGTCAGAGAGTCAAGAGGAAATGAAGCTTTGAGGGGAGAGAACATTCAGTAAAATACCACCGTGTGAATCACAGATCAAAAGATTAAACGTCTGTCTCGACATGTTTTTTTAACCTGTTCTTTTACTTAGTTCTCTTATCTTATTTTTAACATCACCATTTTTCAGTCTCTACACATGTCATTTCTTGCTTCCCCATCTGTGAAAGTTATAATTTTGTGTGAACATGACTTTTAAAATGTCAAAGTTTTGCTTACAAACAGATTTTTCCATGATAGATCACAAAGAGTGTGTTGCAATCTCCAAAAAAGCAGAAAAAAAACCAGAAAAGCCTTCACAAAGCCAGTATGGATATGAACAACTTTTCATGTGTTCTTGTAATAAAGCAGATTGTTTGTTGGTCATATTACTTGTTAATTTGAGAAGGTTATCTATGCCATCATCATTACTGTGCACCTGGCAAACACACACTGACATTTTACTCCAGGTTGAATGATTGCTGCTATAACAACAGTCAGCTGGTCAGTGGGTCCATCACTTTTGTGTCAGGATGAAATATATTTCCAGTTATAAGGCTTTGGCCTTTAGGGAAATGCCAGTGGGATAAATGCCATGAAATCTGGTACACCAACATGAGGTACACATTTTGGTTCTGACTGACATGTCTTAACATTTATTATAGCACACAGAGCACAGGGGGAAAAACCTTGTTAACACTTTTCCCACTGATGTCTTAGTTAGTAAGAGCAAAGACTGGTTATATGTTTTTGAAATGGTTAAAAGCCAGATTTTGGAATGGCCAACAGGGATCCAGGGTTGTGAGGTGGCAAACAGGCTAACAGGGTTTCCTAACTCTCCATCTTCCTTCTCATAACTTCTCTTTTCTACCAGGGACTTACCTTCCTTGGCGTAGTACAGGATCTCCACCTTGCGCTCCTCAGAGCCGAGCAGGGCCTGTGTCAGCTGGGCCAGGGCGCTCTTCATGGTACCAGGTCCCACCAAGAACTGGCAGGTGCAGGGCTGCTGCATGATCTCCGCCCTGGCGAAACCAAACATCTGGCAGAAGCCTTCATTGCAGTAGATGATGCCACAGTTCTTTATCTGGGCGTTGGCGATGAGAAACTTGCGATCTAAAGGGCAGAAAGTGTCATATTCCAGTTTAGAAGGCAATAAAAAAAAACAGTTACTGTGAGTTTAGCTAAAAGTAAGTCGTGTCAGAAGCCAAATCCAAAACCTTAATGTTAAAAATCAGATAAAATGATCAAAAGTGGACAAACTTAAATGTGTTAAATTTTCACAGTTGTAGCTAGGTACAGGTGTGGTATTGCTCTCTAAAATGAGTTTTGGTTGGGAATATCAACAGACCAACAAAACACTAAAAAACAAAGTATAAGCATGTAAAATTTGTAATTAGGTACAGCATTTGAGAAAATAAACTGAGCTTCTTTGTTCTGTTTGCTATTATACGATGCAAAGAGCGAATAGTAATTTAAAAAAAAGTATACAGATAGTATGAAGTTGAGGAAAGGTATTTAAGAGGAAAGTTAAGCCAACAACTTGATAAATTGTCAATTTAATGCAATTTTAAAGATATTTCAGCACACCCTCACGTTACTTTTAGACATTCTTAAAATATAAAGCCAGGAAAACAAGCTACCAACCATTAGCATGTCAGAGAGGTTAAAGCTAATATAACTGTGCTAAGCTAGCGTTAGCTCGTCAACTTTTAGCTAGACACGTACCGTTAATTGCTTTTCCCCATAGTCTAATAAATATGGGTTAACAAAAACGAATTCTTAAGATTGTTTGGACTGTAAAATGATAATTTTTTTAGTCATGGGACACACACAGGTAGAAAAGAGAAGAGAAAATTAGCTTTAGGTTGAGCTATTAGCTAAGGCTAACTGCGGCTAACTCACTAGCTAGCTTAAACTCAACGGCTGGGATCTTAAAAGTTAGCTCATTTGTAGCTCTTTAAATTTGTTTAAACTAATAATTACTTCCTGTTTTTTTTTTTTTACTTTGTAAGGTAGTATTATACTTAATTAAAATAATTGCACTGCATTGATCGACTATTTCAAAGTGTTTACATGAGAATCAACACTTACTCTGCTTGAACAAATAAAAACCCTCTTAAGTGGTGTTCAAAAGCTTCTGTGTGGCTTTCAAGTGAACCACTTGACAATCAGCTGAAGTGGAACTAATGATGTCCACCTTTCCATTGTGTTAATGTTATTAACGTCACAATTCCTCCCCCAGGACTGCAGAGGAGCAGGTGGGCACTTCAACATAAGAGCCTCTGTAGCGTCATACCTGCTGTCACCCAGATGATGGAAATTATACAGGTTGTTTAAACCTGCTTTACCTGACATTTTTTAATTAAACTTTATGAGTTTTTAATAATGTTTGCCCATATTTCTTTTTTAAGAGCTAGTTTTATTATCTGTGTGTTTATTCTGATAGAGCACACAGTGCACATTCACTTTTTTTTGTTGTTTTATGAGGCGTTGGATGTGTTTTATTGTGCTGTGTTTAATTTTAATAAATTATTTATGATATTTGAATGTTATTTAATGCTCTAAGAGTGTTTCCACACATATAGAAATTTTTTCAGCAGTCCACCCTAATATATATATGTTTTTTTAACATCAGAATCAGAATAAGAAATGCTTTATTAATCCCTGAGGGGAAATTGCCTTTAGTTACAGATGCTCCCATTCAAAAGTCTTTAAAGAAGTAGGAAAATATAAAATATATCAGTAAAATTTAAACATAAGTACTCATATAAAATAAAATATATCTAAACACTAAAATATAAATGTACATTTTGTTCTTGTATCTACAATGTGATAAATAAAACAACAGTTTACCAACATTTGAATACAGAATATTGCACATGGATGTAGTTATTGCACTGGATTATTGCACATCAAAGTAGTTATACATCTTACATGTGCATATTAATTATTTTTAAAGACTGCTTGAAATGCAGATTGCACAAAAACCTACTTCTCTAATGTAATGTTGATCAGCATCGGACTATAATGTGACCGTCCTTAAAAGTCACCCATCACCAGTTAACTCTTGTGTGAGTTGTCAGGTGGAAACTGGACCATAAAAAATGATTTTTCCTTTAATGTCAAACCCATTTTTATGTTGAGCATGCTGACTTAACTCTGCACTCAGGAAAAATATACTCATATGCTCATATACCATCCAGTTTCCTGTTATTGATAACTGTAATGTGTGTGACACTATGCTAAAACAATGCCTTGAATTAGGACAATGTTGTTCGAATGCTGCTAATGGAGGAGTTCAATGATCTGAATGGACAGAGTATACACATCCCACATGTATGTGCCACAGCCGAGTGGACCCTTCATGAACATGCAGTGGAAGTGGGTTAAACAGCCTGTTTGCTGCCCACACAGATAAAAGGAGGGGGGGTCTCTTTTCTTTTTTTTTTGCAGCCCCTCTCTCTTTTTAAAGTAAATGGGTGAGCTCCTCTCCTGGAAAGCACATCCTGTCCAAAGTCATTATCTGGGGCTCAAAGCGGAAACACTGATCGTCACACCGTTGCTAAGCAGCACCGCTGTGGCACGTGCACTCACCTGGCCGTGCACGCACATGTGGCTGCGCGTGCACACATACACATACAAAGACATACAGTAGGACCATTACATAATAGAGCTTTTTTTATATATTTTTTAGGGAGCTTTAGAGATTGAAGCATTATTATTGGCCCCAGATCTAATCAGACCAAAACTCATTGAGAGTTTTAAGCAATCAGGTATTTTAACATGTTATTTTATTTTCAGTCTCACTCACTAAGGAGGCATCTGATCCTAAAGCTTGACTGAATAACAGTATTATAATTATACTTCAGTTCTATTATGTAGTTTTTATAGAACATATTATCTGAAAAAATAATGAAAATGACTGGAGTGCAATGTGTGACGTATGAGTTTAAGATAAAATTGAGATAAAAGTGAATCACTATGCCAAAAGAAAACATTAAACGCAACATCTGTGTCTTATAACGAAGATATTTCTTATCTCTCCACATGTCCAAGACTGGTTTCTCTTTGCAGACAGTGGAAAACATGTGAGCTAATGGAACATAATGTGAGACATCAGGCGAACACTCACAAACAAACACACACGCGATAACGCTAAAATACAAAATGTAACAGATACAAGAAGATTAGAGAGGATATTAAACCTGTTCAGCAAAGAAAGAGTCTAAAGAACATGATGAAAGTGAACAATCAGACTCAGATTTAAAGGATAAAGGAGGCTGCTGTTGCCTTAATAATAATAATAATAATAATAATAATAATAATAATAATAATAATAATAATAATAATAATAATAGTTCACCACTTATTAGTTGTCAAAAATCTCTTTTTTCAGAGACATAATTACTTCCTTTTTAACACAGGTTGTTACTGTAAGAGAGAAGAAATAAGCTGTATTCTTTTTGGGGTTGCAACCTTTATCACATACATTTAAAGCATTTAATGCGCATTACACCCCCAAAGTGACCTCAGGTTAGCTGTTGATGGGATAGGATGTTTAAAAAAGTAATCAAATTTGCATATTTTGATTGTTTTAATGCCATTTTTGGGTGTTTAATCATTTCTGTCTGGAGGTCAACAGTGTGTTTTTGCACTTTGACATGAACTCATTTTCACATTCACTTACTTTGCTCGTCGAATTTCCTGATGATGGTGTCCAGGTAGGTGTTCTGGAGCGCAACATGACCGCGTCTCACAGGCATTTTGGTGCTGAGAAGAAAAAAGACTTCTCCGACACATGAACCTTCAGAGTGAAAAAATAAAATAAAATAAAATAAAATAAAATAAAATAAAATAAAAATAATAAAAACTCTAACAGAGGAGATGTGAAGGAGAAAACAGTCTGCGTCCACTTGAAGGTTGCTATTTTTTTTGGATTTCCTCTGTGATGCTGCCGCTGATGGTGAGGGATGAAGCGCTGGAGGATGATGGAGAGGAGGTCTGGTTGCCACGGCGATAACAGATGCAGGATGTTGTGCGCTGATAATGTGGACAGGGGGGGGGGATAAAAAAAAAGTAGACTGGGATGCTGCAAAAGCCACCTGTAACTAAAAAAAAAAGTTCACATTTTTTTAAAAGAAAACGAACAGTTCATAAAGCGGTTTCCAAAGACTTGGTGTCCTCTCAGTGAAAAGGGGGGGTCTGTTGTGGAGATGAAGTTGGGAAAAGGAGCCGCAGCGCGCAGGAAGTCTTCTGTTTTACAGCCGCATCTTCCGTCCACGAGTGAGTTTGGACGCTGCGCGTTAAAGACGGCGGAGAAGACGCTCCTGACTGCCTGATAGCCCGGATCCAGTGCACTCCCACCGCCCCCGGGCTCGACAAGAGCCACCGTCTGCAGCATCAAGCCAGTCCGAGTTAACGAGGACACGAGCGGAAGTGGCTGACTTTTCAAAATAAAGATTAACAATCTCTCAGGGCCTCATTTTCTCTGGTTACAAACCTTTAGGAAAAAAAAGCAAAAGTTAAGGTTGAGTTTATTTTAAGATCTTAGATAAGTATTTAGTCTATTTAAAAACTATTTTGGCTATTAAATGCAAAAAGAAATACATTACAGTGACCATAAAAAGCATACGCAGTATTTTTTTTAACTTATGATTTAGCATAGTTGCCCCAGAAATGTGTTTATCTATTATAATAACTAAATTTGTCACAGCTACAGGCCTGTGTTTTGGAATAAAATAAGATTTAAAAAGCTTTTTTTAGACAAAATATAAAGAGAAAAATGTTTGTATTAATATATTAGGCTATCTAATTGTTGTCATTGTGTCTCTGAATGTCTTCAAATTCCCAAAAGCCCCTCAAACTTATTTAATTCCTAGAATGTACAGAAGCAGGCTATAATAAATGTAGGTATTTGTTAAAAAAAATCAGTTTGGGGGCTTTTTTATTAAATTTCCAAAAGGTCCTTTGATGACAAAAATACTTTGACAGTTAATTCTCACGATGGGTAGTTTTATTTTGAAATCCGTGACCTGAAGTAATGTTTATTCTATTGTGGATGACTTAGTGGTTTGACACTGACATAGTGCAGACCCTCATCAGTCTACTCTGCTTCACTCCACATCACAAGTCTCTGAGCTCAAAATAGCAGCATCCTCTTGCTCTCGGCAGCTGCCATCACACTCCTGCACAGTTATATTATCCTATAGTCACCACTAGCTTTAAATGGCACTCTTGTATGGTATGGTTTTGTGTGTGTGTGTGGTGTGTGTGTGTGGTGTTCAGGTCCCTTTAAATCTCTTTGGTTTGTTTGTTAAAGCAGCTTCTGTCTCTGTTTTCCAGGCTGACTTTTGGTGGAAAAAAGGGGAAACTCTGGCTTTGCAAACACAGAGAAGCACAACTTTATGACTTTATCTGCAGGCCACTGATGAGCTGAATAAGTGTCACTAAAAAAGGAAGTAACAAAATGCCCAAAGAATTGCAGTTTAACTTTAAAAAAAAATGTATTTTACACTTGGACTTGAGTCTCATGACTTGTTGGATCCAAAGAGGAGAAACAGGCTCAGAGACAGAGCAGACGTTCGGGCGGGAGTTTCGATTTTATGACGACTTTAAAGGTCACATGGAGAAGCTCTGAGTGGCTTCTTGACACACACACACACACACACACACACACACAGGCATGCTGCACACTGTTTGTTTTTCTTGCCACAAAAGAGCCTCACTGACTCTTTGTAACCCTACACTTACTTACATCGATGCACTGATTTTTATTTAATCTAACATCTTGAATGAGGTTTATTCCAGAGGATTTCTGTGCATTGATGAGTTTAAATGTTACCTATTATTATACTTTTATACTATATATCACATCATCAACACTGAGAGCTTCTAATCCAGCAGGAGCAGGTTGGTGACCTACACATGAAAAAGTTGGCCTGAGCGCATGTGACACACTGAGTGGTTCAGTCTGCAAAGAGCGTGTTTGGAGATCAGAGGCTACGAGGCTTCACGGTCCGACAGACGGGCCGAGATAGTTGCTCTGTGTTTCGTCTCGATGGCCTCGATGAAATGAAGGCTAAAATTAACCAAAGGAGCACACATGCCTCCCCATGACCCCGCGGTGTGAGAGCCAAGTGAGACGGGAATGTGCACTAAAGATGGCAGCCGGACGACAAAGAGCCCCAAAGACAAAGAGCGACGCTGGATGGTGAAACACGTGAGCGTGCAGGACTCCGCTGCAGCATCCTGCTCATTATCATCGCCGTTAATAAGAACTGAAAAGTCCAACAACAACATCCTCTACAGACATTATGTTTTCATATCTGTGTTGTCTTTTTTAATCGTGTGTTTATTTGTCAGCTGAATATCTTAAACTTGAAACTGACTTGAAGCTTCACTGCAATCTTTTGACGTGAAATCCTGTGACACAAGAAAGAAAGATCTGGATGGAAAATGCTGCTTTTTGGTGGCTGCTTCTGATGTGATTTTGGTGTTAAAAGCTGAGAAAAAGATGATTGAGAGGAGCCATCTTTGTAACCTTGTTTTCTTGGTAAAGCCTTGCATAGCCAGCCCCTATCTCCAACTCCACAGCCCTGCAGAAAGGTTGCATACATTGTTTTAAATCCAGTGTATATTAAGGCCAGTATTCATTAAAAAAAAAACTTTCATTAGGACAACAGTTTTCCTTAATCGTTAATTACTTTCCCAAACTGTGTTGGGGCTGCTTCTGACAACTGCAAGTCTTGCTTTATCAAAGCAAAGCTCCAAAACTTACATACATTTAGTTTACTGACACATAAAATAAATAAAAGCAGCAAATCCCAACAATTAAGCTTGAAACAGGTGATTTAAGCAACGATCAGTTCTCATAAAAGCTGCAGATGAATCTTCTATCAAACTATTTCTTGCCTAATTTGTGAATTTTAATGCAGGTTTTAATCAGATGCAAATTTTAATTCTGATAAATGACAAACATTTTCATCCAACAAATAAAAATCGACCTGTGCAGCTTTGGCTGTACTGTGTGTTTTCTGGTCGTATCACCTGCTGCACCCGTGAAAAGCACCAGAAGTCAGTCCGCTCCATGCTTTTGTGTTTCAACGAAAGAAGTGTTGGCATTTTCTAACGAGACCAGGTGACTGTGTGCTCTTGTTTTCTGCAGCTTACATGACAGCTGTTGTCACCTCGCACTCGCCGTGGAGAGATAATGAGCTTTAAAAATGCCCATCTCCGTCACCTTTTGCCCCTTCCCGGCACCGCCGAGCAGCGCTGGATGGGAAAGTTTTTCAGAGGCGAACGTCAGAGCCCAGTTTTATCTGCCTGGAATTCCTTCGGCTCAGGGCTGCTTTCACTGCAGACCTGAGACCCTCCATTCCTCTGATAAGAGCCGGGCAACACAGAGACATACTGTACTTTACACACACACACACACACACACACACACACACACTGAGTCGCACTCTACCGCAGACAGAACATGTTTATCTGCATGTGTTATATGTTCACTTTTCATGCATTATATTTTCATTTATACAGAAAAATATGTTCTTCATGTTGACTTGAGTCATAAAACTGTTTGGTCAAAATATTTAGCAACTAAAGACACAAAAAAAGCTTTGACATCTTGGAATTCAGTGTTGAAGTGAAGTGTTTGGCAGACGATAATCATGTTTAGTGCAGAGTGTTTTTGACATTGTGTGCTCATGCTTTTTTTTTTTCTTTATTGTATGAAAATAACAAGATAAGAGACAAAAGAAAGGAGCATAATCTCACTTTTTGTGCCTTTTATGTTGCCTAAGACAGAAACCTCTGATCTCTGTTTGTCTTAATTTCTCTTTTAAACACACATGTTCAACACAAATGTTCACTCCAAACATCGATCCTTCAGTCTTTTTAATTTAAATTATACTTTGGCCACTTTGAACGTCTTTTTCCAGCCTTTTCAATCTATCATATTGAAATGACTGTCAAAGTGCAGCACAGAAACGCTGCTTGAATTCTCGCCAAACTGGATTCAACACTGAACATTTTCAGCTGAGTGAAGTTTTCCTGTTTGTCTGTTTGTTGTAGTTAAAGGAGCCAATCAGACCCAACATGATTCAGAGTGCAACAACCTTTAATTTGTGTTTAAAATGGAGAAACACAAGACTTTTATTTTCTTTAAAGTGTGTATCAAAGCCCACATGTACAATAAGCTGAAACAGGGTTTGCTCGCTCGCTCGCTGCCGTCATTCCTCCTCGCAGGCCTTTAAGAAAACCCTTCTCAACATTCTTCCAATGAAACAGATGCGGGACAAAATCCAGAGCCCTTGTTCCATGCAAAATGATATTCCAAAGTTTATCTGAAGTTAGTTTTAGGCTTCAGCAGTCTGACTTAGACAAATCAAGTGTTCAAGTCTTAAGAACACAATTCTGTCTTTGTGTTTTTCCTCGCTGAGCTGGTGGAAGGAAAGACAAAAAAAACACGGAGGAAATTTTGTACTGAAACAGTTTATTTATCCGACTCCACCGCTGAAGTGTCATGTTAGCTTTAGTCAAACTTTCTAAGTATTTTTTGGACAGAAAGGTTTGAATTTGTGCCCCGAATCTTATTTTGAAATCATTTTCTGGAGAAATCTGATCATTTTCATTATAAACAGGGTGAAAAACAGCAGCAGGCAGAAACTGTTTGTACATATGGACACCTGACTACAAGTTTAATTGAAAAAAACTGTGTAACTGTCCTTTAACAAGCGAAACAAACCAAATTGAAATGTGTTAAAGGACACTACAACTTTTTTGTGAAGTTGAGGCCACGTTTTCGACATCCAGTTCAGGTGTTTATCTGCACTTCAGTCGACACTATTTTTGGCCTCAGTCATCCGTCTGCACAGACTTACAGTAACACTCATAATGAGCCGTGATATTACAGGAAGTGAACCCATCTGCTCGACAGCACAGCATGGACACAAACAATCAGTTACGATAAATGGTGTATGTCTGCTGCTGTCAGGCTTTGAAATACCTTAAAGTTAGCTGTCAGCGTACAGAACAGCCATTTCAGTCAAGATGGAGGCTGATAAACTGTTTGCATGTGTCAACCATTGACTGTATAAAACACTGGACAAACCCTCCGTGACGTCAGCCTCTGAAATCTCATCCTGGGCGCCGCCATTAGCCTGCGCATGACTCCGCCAAAAGCCCGCCTAAATGACGAAAAACCAAATATGGGAAAAGAGGCGGGGTTGAAGGACAGCGCACCCGCTCAGCTAACAGCCGCCGGCTATACGTCAACAGGCTGTCAATCAACAGCCGAATAGCCGAATTTTAAGTTTAAATATAAAATAAACAAATGAGTTATAAAAAAAATCACCCCCCTCAGAGTTTTTATGAGATGGTAGAGAAGCTGTAGACACAAAAACGTTTTTTGAACCAGGTTGTAAATATGTTTATTTCTGCTCTGAAGTTGGCCATTTTAACATGGGCTCCAATGGGAATTTGCTCCCTTTCGGAGCCTCAAGTGGTCAGTCGAGGAATTGCAAGTTTTTGTACTTCCTGGTTGGCCTCAGTGCAGAAGTGGGGAGTTTGCCCCTTGGTTTAAGCTGATTATCGCAGTATTTCTGTTGTTTTGGAAGGCTGATGTTCATTTGTATTGTCCGTGCTTCAGTCAAA
>JAPZDV010000009.1:3550166-3566572 GCA_029814665.1 Acanthurus lineatus
CCCCCACTCTCTCTCTCTCTCTCTCTCTCTCTCTCTCTCTCTTTCTCTCTCTCTGTCTCTGTCTCTCTCTGTCTCTCTGTCTTTCTGTCTCTCTCTCTCTCATTCCCTCTTTTCTTTTCCCCTAAATTCACAATCTGACGATTTCACGGGCTGCTGCTCACAAGAAACAGTAACCCAAAGCGGAAACACGACATGAGCCGACAAACAAAGGACGAGTTTATGCATCCAAATGAAAACATAACCAATGAAAACAAAAGTGCAAATTACTAATGACGCCGCCCCCCCCCCCCCCCCGGGCGGGGGGGGGCTCCTCCGCTGCGTTGGGGTGGGTTATTAGACGTCCTGTTGGCTCTAAAGACAGATGGATGGGAGAGACGAGGACGAGTGGGACGAAGGAAGGGAGAGAGTGTGGAGTTCAGACCTAATTTGAGCTCCAGGAGGCCGAACAGAGGCTCTTTTACCAAAACCATTTTCACGCCTCGCCTTGACAACGACAGGACCGACTGTGTTGCAGCACCTCAGCTGATCTTCTGACTGTTTTCTTCGAGGAGGAGCTGATTTGTCGGGGTGAGATTGTCACCGTGTCCTCCATCTTCAAGAGTACATCACTAAAGATAGGAAGAATTAAGGCTTTTCTTAAAATCACAAGAATTATTTCTCTTAAAAACAGGATTTTTTAGCTCATTTATTACAAACTTGCTGACTTATTTTTTAAAAAATACCATTAAGTTTGAAAAAGTTTTGCTGGAAAATTCCAGTATTTTTAAACCTCGGCTGTATTTGTAGATGTTTTGGTGTGCAAAAGACTCACAAACACGGCTGTGATGGCTGTAATGTAATCCTTTGGGGCAACTACGACCGTCTTAACTGCATCCACTCAAGCTGTTTTTTTTTGCATCTCATAGGCTGCAGTTGATCTAAATGTCTGATAACGTTGTTAAATGTATCCTTACAGACATAAACCCTCTTTGTTAAAGAGCAAAATCCATCTCGTTTAACTCAAAACAAGCCTCTGGTTTCATAAACTTGGATTTCTGATGATGAGTTCACTTCAGTTCGGTCATTTTTTAAAGTTTTAATCAGGTTTCATTAACTTTTAGAGTTGTCAGAAACGAATGGAAACCAGTTTCTACTTGTTTGTGGGAAAATCAAAGAAACCTGTAACTGTGCAGCATGTGGTTCAAATTTTTCCTGCAAAAAACTTAAATTGCTGTGCAGGAGGAAGGAGATAAATCTCACAGAAACATTGGTTTTGTCTTTAACGGTGGTGTTTCTACATCAGGACATGAAGGGCCTCTTTGTTACCGGGTCATAAAATCCCAGGGAGTGGAAACCAGTCGGTACAGACAGACAGTAAATAAAACCTCGTACGACTCCACTATCTGGCCTCTGAGTTTTGTTGCTGTCGAGAAAGAAAAAAAAACACAACAACACAGTGTCTTGAATTCAAATTAGTCTCCGTTAGCGGAGGTTAAATGAGATGGCTCACTGTAAGTCTGGCCGAGGTTTGTTGGTTTTTAAAGCTTCCAGCTCCAAGGACTCGAGCCCCCGTCGCCTCATTACGGTGACACTTGTTGTTTCGGCCCTCTGGATTTTTCAGACAATCGCAGTCGTTGCCTCAGATCTGGTCTCTGAGGGAATATGCCCCCTGAGATTAAACATCCACAGAGGGGGGAGGAAAGGTGGGGGGGGACGCAGACCTCCCCCCCTCACCTCCCTCTCCTCCCCTCTCCTCCTGCTGCTGGAGTCACTAAAGGGCCGAGTCAAACAGCTGATTCATGTGTCCGAACATTTCATTTGCAGGACTGACAGGTACAAAAAAAAAAAAAGAGGGGGGGTTGGGGGGTGCAGGGCAGAATTTGAATGCCCGCTGGACTCAGACTGATCTGAAGCCAAGATGCCAGTTAAGTTTGACTGCGTGATGCTCAACGCCGCCTTTGTGCTCTGGCATTTTTACACCCAGAATCCCTCAGTGTGAAACCCCCTCAGCTTCCATCCTTCAACCCCCCCTCCCCTCAGATGTCTGAATGCACATGGCCCCATTCCAAACCAAATCCGAACTAACAAGCTGGAAATACGAGCGTCTCAGCTCCGCCCTCGTCGCTACATCGAGGCCTTGTTTCCCGGACAGGGTGTAAATAAAATGCAGAGAAGAAGAAGAAGAGTTTCAAACATCCACCGACTACAAAAAACATCTCAAATTTCAGTTTACTTCTTCTCCACTATGAATTCTTGCACTAAATTAAGTAATTAATCTCATTTGTTAGTGTTAGTGTCATCGTTGTGCTCACTGCTGCTGAACCTGGACGAACCAGAAAAAATGTTATTATTCATATTTTAGAGGTAAAAGCAGAAAAAAAACAATGGAAACTGGAAAAGAAACAAGGTCACAGAAGAAAATTTGATGCAAAAAACTTAAATTGACCAGCATTTGGAGAAACAGATGCAAGTCAGAGATTCAGAAGAGACATGATGATTCATTCTGTTGCAGGTTCTTCATGTCAGCTGGTTTCACTTTCATCTGGTCCTGAACGAACAGCTGTCTTTCTCCAGGAGGACGCTGGTTTGTTGAGTCACAACTTAACTAAATCCTCTCCGTAATCTGATTTCAATCTGGTTCAAATCTTGGCTTATTTCCTGTCTGTTAAACTTGTCTTGAGTGTGTGTATGTGTGTGTGTGTGTGTGTGTGTGTCATCCTGGGTCTGTTTCATGTTACCCTCTTTAATTCTTGCACACATGCATAATGAGGGAGAGAACAAACATTTAGATCCTTTTATTGAACTAAATGTTGAAGAACAACAACATAAAATAATCCTTTTACAAGTAAAAGTCCTGAATTCAAACTGTTTCTTGCATAAAAGTGCATTAAATCAGTACATCAGTCTAAGTAAACTTGCAAATGAATTTAGAAAACAGCACAGAATTCATAAAAATTTGTATAAAAGAAGCAAAAAAACTTAAATAAAACTGTAAAATTGATTTGAAATCACCACATCTCATTCTAATCTACCTGTTGCATGTGACTGCATCACAAATAAAACGACCGTCTGATTTTTTCAGGTGCTTTTCTGACACCTGACACCTTACAGGTAAAAACAGCACACCTACAGTAAACACTCGGTGCGATACTGAACCAGCAAGGCCTGATGGGAAATGAGGTGTGACGAAAGATCAGGGGGGCTTAACTGGGACAGACAGGCCGACTAAATGACTCAGCACCACTGGGCCCAAACAGAGCGCAGCCACAAAGAGGGCCGGAGGAGAGCCGGTCCAGTCTGCCTGTCAGCAGGAATGCTGGGGGGCCCAAGTTTACCACACAGAGAGAGAGAGAGAGAGAGAGAGAGAGAGAGGGCTGCATACCGCACACACACACACACACACACACACACACACACACACACACAGCAGGAACAGCAGTCACACACACACTCTGTAACCACCGATAAAAAAATATGACTATTTAAATCCTAACACCAACTCTAACGGTCGTTATACCTGAGTGATCGTTAGCAGGAACATTGATGATGTCATGTGTGACGACCCTGTGAACCTGGTGGGTCATCATCACCTGGAAACACCTGGAAACACCTGGAAACACCTGGGATCTGTGTGTCAGCGCTCCTTAAAAACCCTCCTGAAACAAACTGAAGCAGCTGCTGTGTCTCTCTCGTGATTTTTGTTTGGTTTTAAATGTGTTTTTTCTTTATAATTTTAAACTAAACTGTTTTATTTTAAACATCTGACATGTTCTCTCTCCTTGTCACGTCTCCTGAGCCAGTTTGTGACATAATACACAACTAAAAGTCTACAGTCATGATGTGCTAAATGCTAACATCTGCATGCTAACTGACTGAGCTGACATGCAGATGTTCAGCAGGTATGTTCACTATGTTTACATTACTAGCTTTGCTATTTAGCATGCTGGCATTGGCCTTTATTTTGACCTGATGGTGGCGCTGGAGGGACAGTGGAAGTATCACCAAAGTCATCCGGATTCATCCTGAGATGAACATAAATATAAGAGTAACATGACAATCCATTTAATATTTGTCGAGATTTTTTACTCTACATTATTTCAACCTGATGGCACTAAAGAAAAGACAGAAGAAACTCAGGTGAATTATTCCTTCAAAGACCAAGAAATCAAAATTTTAAGACAATCCATCTCATTATATTTAAGATTTTTGCATTTAAGACTAAAGTGGTGGACCTACTGACATTAATGAGTGATGCCACAAACACTGAGGAAGCATATATTTCATGTTCAACAGACACAAAATGTTGAATTCAGGATAAAAAAAGATAATCTTGCTCTTCCTGACATGAAACATTTAAGGGTTAAAGAGCAGGAGGGAAGCAGAGGAAGACAAAGGCGTTAACAATGGCCTTGAATGTTAAACAGCCACCAGCTTCCTCTGTTCTCCCTCCATATAAAAGACATTATAAAACCAGACAGCTGCAGTTTTCATCCTCTGACGTGTTTGAGTGTATTTTCTTTAAAATTCTGCCTTTCAGAGTCTTTAAAATCCATTAAAGACAAAACAAAGAGGATGCATGAGCAGTGCAGCTCCTCCTCAATGTGAAAAAAAGAAACAAAAATACAACAAAAGTGACTTTTTTCCTTCTGAAAATCTTATTATCTGCTGTGTTTTCTGTCCTCAGTTGTCTCTTGTGTCCGGTGAAAAAAGAAGGTGGCACAGTTGAATGAATTAATTCACAAAGGCAATAAAAACAAAAAAGCAATGCATCTCCGTGTTTTGCCAATTCAAGGAAAAAGGCCCTTTTGTTCGATTACAGTCTGTTTTCTCGTCTCACAGCCAGACACGACTTCAGAAATCCCTCCTTCCTGCGTCTGCCTCCTGTTTTTTTTCCTCATCAGATGAGCAAAAGGAGCAAAAAATAGAGGAAGAAACAGAACGAGAGAGAGAAAAAGAGGGAGAGAGAGAGGGAGGAAAAACGAGTTCATCAATCAAGCAGCTTCTTCTTGCCAACAATGAGCTCAGTCTCTTTTCATTAACTCGACTCTGAGTCCCAACAAACCACAACGACACAACGTTTCTGTTTTTTTTTACAAACAATTTATTCGTTTAGGAGCGTTGGCATGACATATATATATAAACACAATATATATGCATAGACACTGTCATTAAACATTACTATTCCTCTCTTGTAAAATAGATTTGATACATTAGACTTTGCACTGCAAGTCCTGTCATGATACATAATCATACATTTACATATATAGATCTCTAAACAACTAGTTTGTGTTCGTTTGCTTACCACAGGGTTCTGTTTCTCTCGGTTTTTTTCATTTAAAAATGCATTATTTCTTTTTTTTTTTGCAACACTGAACATGTTTTAGCTGCCGTTAGCCTGAAGAAGCCCCCCTCCCCACCCCACCAACCACACACAAAGTTCTCGTATAGGCAGCAGGAAGCCCTTTGCCCAGAAAAAAATCACTCGACACTGGACTCGTCTGAACCCTGGGATAAACAAAGTCGTCGTCGTTGTTGTCGTCTGGGTTGAAAAGCGAAGTCTGACGTGCAGCGCTGGCCCCCGTCCTGCTCGTCTTTGGCTCACACACACCTTTTAATTACTTGGATCACACAGAAAAAAACAAAAAACAAGAGTCCCAGCACTTACTTTTGTAAGTTTCAGCCTTTAGAGCCTCCACTAACGAGGCCTCGCTGATGTGCCAAAGCAACGCGGCCGAATGACGCACGCTTTCCGTGACCCGTCGGATAATACTGGCGTCTGAACGTATAGCTCAGGATGTATAGGATTTTTTTTTTTTTTTTCCCAGCTGGAGCGAGAACCAGGCAGCCAGCTTTCGCTTTTCCACCCATTTTTCATTTATATATATAAAAAAAAACCCAATTCTGTAATGTCTGCAAAACCAGCTGCTTTCAATGTTTTACCTTTAACGACACAAAGTCCTGAAAGTATCATTCAATTTGACACCGTCTGAATATAAAAAATATATTTATACATTTATATATATTTTTTTTTGCTTATAAAATCTAATTGGAATAGACATGGGGATATAAATTAAAAAAAAAGAAACTGTTTTTCACATTTGAAGTCAAAAAAACAAACAAACAAACAAAATCTAATTTGGTAAAAGAGAACATAAAACCCCCCCCACAACATTCATTTTACATCCAAAGTGCATCTGATTTGAAACTGAAGGCGTCTCAGTCGGGGGGTGTTCAGGCCAGACACACAGGAAACAGGAAGATCACCTGCATTAAAAAATGTTTTTCAGACCACAGAAGCATCATCTGCTTCAATCCACAGTAAAACTTTTCATTTTCCACCTTTTTTTTTGGCACTTTGTGAGCTTCAGTGACCCTGTTGAGCTGCAGGAGGACGAAAGCAGCTTAAAGTCATCCTCCAACTTTTTAACAAAGTTTTTTGTTTGATTATTTTTCTGAGACTTTACTGAAAAAAACACTGGATCTCTCAGACGTATCTGCTTGGTTTCAGGTAGAAGGACAGCGGTAGTGAAGGGAGACAGTTGTTTTGGTGGAAAATCTCTGACTTAAATCAGGTTTATTAGCTACAAATCCTGTTTTTTTTCTCCTCATGTATTAAAAATTACATTCAAGTCACAGAGCAAATCTTTCTGTTCAATATCCGACAATCTTTAAAAAATCTAGAAGGTCGTTAAACCAAACTTTCTGCAGACATGAAGGTTTTTTTCTGAGTTATTTAAACTCTTAAAACCATCTGGATGAAAAAATATGATTTACTTTTCAGAGAAACAATTGTTTGACTCTATGACTTGAATGTAAATACAGTTAATGGGAGGCTGCAGTGCATCATGGTCTATTGAGGGTAGTGTTATTGCAGAAATGTGTGTATTTGTTCCTTTTTTTAAATTTCTACCTGTCAGATAACTGAGCCATGTTAAATGATGCTTTTATTCTGAAGGGCCAAACAACAAAACAAGCCTCGGTCTGTTTCATGTTGATGTTTTTTTGGAGGCTGAATGTTGTTTTTCTGTTAAACTCCAGTCGAGCTGCTCCGTGTGACGTCACTTCCTCTCACTGAAACTGTTTCGGTCAGCAGAGCGAAGAGCGTCACAAGCAGCTTGTAACAGAGTCGTAGCTCAACGGGAAGAGTTTTCATTAAGTTTGCATTAAAAAAGAGAGAGGAAGTTTAAAAAAAGAGAGAACAGTCCTGTCCATTTAACACTGTTGTGCAAAGGTGGAGTTTAACATCAGCTGGACAAACTGAAGCTTAAGGCCTGATGTAGCTTTAAAACGATGCTGAGCTGAATATTTAACCGTCAAACACTAAAAGACTTTATGATGTTTCTCATTAAAGCCCAACAAGTGACGGAGAAAACACTTTACGAAGACACAACGGGTGTAAAACACAAATGCTGCTGTGTGTGTTTGTATCTAAAAAGGATGAAGAGCTCACCGGAGACTAAATCTGTGTTTTGTCTCCCCCTGGTGGTGACTCTCATAAGAGCATTAATGGCGCTGGTTTTCAAGGCATCGGTGAAGTGCTGTAGACAAATTACAGAGGAAACCACTGAGAGTGATCGCAGTTACGACGATCAAACTTCTTTTATGAGTCAAAAACCTTGGGACAGAAGTATTTATTATTAAAGAGTGATGTTTAAATAATCTGAATATAGTAATTAAGTAAAGTCTGCTCACTGTGTTCATGCATTCGTCGACTCAAACAAGGAATGGTTGCAGCTGCTGGAGATGGAGACTCTCCTTTTATTACTTTAAATTCGGGAAATAAATTTAAAAATGCAGATTAGATGATAATCTGCATTAGAAAAAGATAAACTTTTCTTTATTAAAAGCATCTGCTTGTACGGATCAATTTGAGCCTGACAGACATGATCACTCTCAGCGGTTTCCTCTGTGTTTGGGATAGTTAATCCTGCTTAAAGCATCTGAACAGAGGCAGAGGTTTTTACCATTTGATGGCTTTTAAGGCAGCTACAGATTCTGCTGAGTGTCTCTGGGTGTTTTTTCCCACCAGTTCATGTCTGGTGCTTGAACTGGTTCATCCAGGATTCTCCAAACCAGCCCACCACCTCCACCAGCTTTTAGTGGAAACACTGTAATCAGGGATGCGTCGCCAGCAGAGGGCGCTGCACGGTGCAAAACAACTTGTAAGATTTAACACCCACTTTGGTTCCAGAGGAAAAACCTGCTGTTTTCTTTGTTCCAGATGAGAACCACCTTCTCATCATCTCACCTTCTCTTTGGTTGAAATGTTCATAATCACGAGTACGAACCAGAACCAGAACCAGAACCAGAACCAGAACCAGAACCAGAACGGAACAAAATCCACGTTTCAGCACAGAATCTGGGAGAAGGGATGTCTTAGCAGCTCCTCAGCACTCGGCCTGTGTTTGGCCTCCACAAATATGCAGCTTATGAAGTCCCTCGCCTGGTCGGAGGTGTGCGAGGGCAGCAGAGGGTTGGTGGGCTGGGTGGCGATCTTGAATATGGCCGCCATGGCCTCGTATTCGGCCCACGGGGGCTTTTCTGTCAGCATCTCCACCACCGTACAACCAAGGCTCCTGCAGAAGAAATGCACGATTGTTTTTTTGTTTTTGCTTCAGTTTTAGTTTTAGTTTAACAAACAGCACATATTACTGCTTCACACGGCTTCATGGGAAAGTTTCAGCTGCGAAACCCTCCACACTCGCCTCCTCCACCTGCTGGAGAAGGCACAAGCCCTCCTGGGAGCATCACCCCCCCCCAAACCCACACCCCTCCAGCCTGGGCTGAGAACCTGGAACATACCAGCCTCTGTTACGACCTGTCTGACTGGCCTCCAGCCAATCAAATCACCCGCCTGGAAGGTCACCACCCAATCAGATTGCGTAAGGGAATGTTGTCTGCTGTGTGTGTGGGAGTGTGGAACATGGCTGCATACAGGAGGAGTCTCACTTTATTAAAAAAGTTTCCCCTTTAAGAAAACAAGTATTTTGCAACTTAAAGACACTGGAATCCCCCCCCCCCCCCCGCCTTTTTTTTTTTAACCAACATGTCTCATCCTGTCAGACTGTGGCGACTTTGGATCGCAGACAAAATGATCTCACTGAATGAAAGTTAGTGGATGTTCTTAAAGTTTGTGCCCAATTTAAAGTGAACTCCTTTTATGGGGGGAAATGTTCTGTAAAACATCTGGCGAAAACACTCGTGTGCAGGTGTTTAGCCATTTGCAACACACTGATGTTGCACTTAAAATGCGAAAAGTCGTGTTTGTGCATGTTTGTCAGTCACACAGGTGTTTGATTCCTGCAGTGAGTGACTCAAGTGTGCCTCTAATAGTCTAATTAAGAATCCAAATATTAAAAAAATACTGCGATTTGGAGACTTTTCCTTGTATTATTGTGTTTAAAAGTGACAGGATATTTTTCAAAAATGCAAAAAAAACCCACTAAAAGAGAATCTGAAGCAACGGAGGAGCAACTTTAAACGCACAGCTGGTCCTGTGAGTTTATTGCTTAAACCACCGCTGCTGCGTCGCCATGGCTATGCATACTATTCGCATACTGTCGGGGGGTTTGAAATCACCGCAAACGGACCAAAACTTCGTCACACATGGCCAAACACGGATTCAACATGGCGAATCCCACCAAACATCTGCAAACATTCCCAAACAAGGACAAACAGCTGTGGCACACCGAACCAGCACCTGTGTTTGGTTTGAAGGAGCCCGTTTAAATGCTCTTTTTGAATATACAGCATCATTATTTAGTGTCCTAGTTTTAAAATCTACTCTGCAGGTTTTAAAAGGTAAACAAGACGTGTTCTTCTGGTCACTTTAACTACACGACATTATGTTTTAGTAGACGTTAAACATGAAAACTAGTCAGTATGTTTACAAATCGATTCATACTGGATTAAAATCTTAAATTCTCTTTGCAATACTTTCAATTTATTGACCTTCTTGACTGAAAAACATGCTCTTTAAATGTAGCATCCCACTTTAAACCCCCCTGTGTCGTACCAGACATCGGCCTTCCTGCCGTAGCCCTCTCCGCTGATCACCTCCGGGCTCATCCAGTAGGGGGTGCCGGTCACGGAGCGGATGCCGGTGCCAGACATGCAGATGGTCTGCAGCCTCTTGCTGGCGCCGAAGTCGCCGAGCTTCACGTTTCCCGCTGAATCCCGCAGGATGTTGGCACCTGAGGAGCCGCGGTCGACAGGAAAGCAGGTGAGTGTTTGATCTCGCCGCTCGTGATGTGAAACACGGACATCTATTCGTTTAAAACGCTGTCTAAACATTTATCTAGCGTCGGAGGAGAAGAATAACCGAGCCCCCGCGGTTCCACCGGGTTTACCTTTGATGTCTCTGTGCACGATCATGTTGCTGTGCAGGTAGGACATCCCCTCCAGGATCTGTCTCGTGTACTTCCGGGTCACATTTTCCGTCAGCGCTCCGTAGGCCTTCAGCTGGTCTTTAACAGAACCCTGACAGGAGGAGAGCATGTGTTTTACACACACACACACACACACACACACACACACACATATTGGGAAAACATGCAGGGTTGAGGACCACCAATCCATCCCATCACCGAAACTTCCGAGCCAGGAAACGCAGGGAGGACGGACATGAACCGAGCAAGAACCTGGAATCCTGAAAGATGTCTGTTATGTGTCTGAAGTGTCACGGAGCTTTTTTTTTTTTTTACCAAACAGTCCGAGAAAAAAATAAGGAATTTCAGGAATTAAGTTCAAAAACTAAAACCGGGGAGTAAAGTTTCCTTTTATCACATCCGTGTTTGCTTTCTCGCTGCATCTGAGGAGCTGCTGAGTGATACGGAACATCACAAATGACGGGGAAATCAAAAACCGTCGCTTTGGTTTGCAGCGTTATTTATCGAATGTGTGTGACGCCTGAAGCACGAAGCTCCAGGCGTCGTTGTTTGTGGATTCCAGGACCTCAGAGAAACCAGCTGACTGCTGACTGACTAAACAAACATCGGTGCACGGAGCTTTTCTCTTCTTCTTTTCTGCTTTGGTGCAAAACTTCAGCGTCGACTGTCTCTTTAGATTTGAGATTTGTTCGGAGGTTAGCCGCACGAATGTGGCAAGTAAGGTAACTGAGGTCGAAACGGAGTTCTTGGGTTCTTAAAAAGGTTCCTGGCTGAGTTCCTGTGGTTGAAAAGAGCCGTAAGTGTTTTACTTTATGAACCTTGGGTATAATTTCAGGTGGGAATCCAATAAAAATAAGCCCCGACCACTTCTCTGAAAGCCTGACATTATTCATATCATCAACTTGAAATTTACTATTTGTAGAGTTTTTACAGTAAAATGTTAAAAAAACGATGACTTTCATTGTAAATTTTGTTGAGTTGTGTTCTTACATTATCACAAATGTCTCCATTTACGTTCAAACTCAAAGAAATCTGTCGTTTTCTTTAAGCTAACGTTTCATTTTGTCTCTGACATCAGAAAGAAAGTGAGGAAGGAAGTCGGCAAACGTGACGAAACGTTACGTGAATCAAACTTTAACACGTCTGCGAACGTTTCAGCCTGAGTCGGTCACACAGATTTTCATCTGCAATTGAGGCTGTTTAACAAGGAAGTAAACAAATCCCATGATCCCACACTGCTGCATGAGGTCATCAAACGACGTCTGATGGCATCATTGTTCCGATACAGAGCCCTCTAGTGGCAGAAATGACATATTACGTTTTAAATATCAATTTAAAATCTTAAATCAGAGAAACTTTGTTTGCTTAGTTTCATGCTCTCATGAGTTTAGTTTGACCTCAAGCCCGAGTTTAATTTTCAACCATCCGATGCATCAGACTGAACACAGAGACTGAAGATGTGACTCATATTTCCAGGTTTCGCTCTCAGTCTGAGTTTGAAGCTGTGAAACTGAGCTTGTTTGGACTCACCCCCGGCATGTACTCCATGAAAATAGTGAGGGTCTTCTCATTGTGGTCCCTCAAACAGCCGTAATACTGAACAATGCGCTCGTGATGCAGATTTTTCAGCAGCTGGATTTCGCACTCCAAAGCGCTGACCTCCTGCACGGAGACGAAGAGAAGAGGGAGAAATGATCACTGATGATTCAAACAAAAAAAACCCTGTGATCTCTTAACAAATGCATTTATTGGACTCAGCGCGGCCCCCCAGGCTCCGTCGTTTCTGTTACCAGTGACGACAAACAACCGAGCCACAAACACAAAGACAACAAACAGCGAATAACGACGACCTGCCGAGTCTGCCAAGACAGAAACGCAACGCAGAGAGCAAATGAAAACTAATAGCACAGTTCCCTGAAAGAAGTTCCTGTGTTTACTTCTGAGAAAAGAAAAGCAACAACGGGGGGGGGCAGAGAGAGGGAGAGAGAGAGGGAGGGAAGTCAGAGATATAATCCCAGATTCCTGACACAGAAGCCGGTTTAACAGAAACAACTGATTCACATCTGCTACGAGCTGAGGGGGGGAGTGTGTGTGTGTGTGTGAGAAGGGGTGATGGGAGGTCAAAGCAGCGCTGACCCGTCCCCCCCCCCTCCCATAACACTCGGCTCCTTTCAGATGCAGGAAGTGACAGTGCATGTTTTCTCTGTGGAAGACAGGAAAAGACATTAAAAAGAGGAGGAGGAGGAGGAGGAGGAGGTTTGAGGGAGGAAAGAAAAACCTCTTCAATACATTTCACGTCTCCGGTTTGTGGATTTCCTTCCTGCGGATCGATTATTTCGTATCTGTGTCCTGTAATAAAACAGAGCTTTTAACCTCGGATGTTTTTTTCAAGATGGCTGCTTCATTAATAGTTGACTACCTGCATTCCAGCTCGATGGCTTTAACAGATTAAAATGCACGACGCGTGAGGTCATTGTTGGCTCGATGCAAAAATGAATCCGAACTACGGTTTGATGTTTTACAGACGGCTGTGAGGAAGCACAGTTTCCTCAGAAAAACAGCAGAATTTTTAATGTGCAACCAGAGGTAACTAAACTGTCTCCGTGCAAAGTCAGCAAATAGTTTTGCAGCTGCGGCGGGTGATGAGAGGCGCTGCAGCGTGCCGTAAACAACGGCGTAAATCTTCCCAGCAGCACAGGAAGGAGAAAGGAGGCGGGCTCAAGAAAACCGAGCATCCTGTCTCTCTGTGAACGCACGAAAAAGCCGGATTAGCGTGTCAGCGTCTCACCTTGCTGGTCTCAGGACTTTCGGGATCGAACTGGACCTGCTTGGCAGCCAGTTCCCTCCCGGTGTCCACGTCGTAACACAGGTAGACGCGACCGAACGCCCCCTGACCCAGGAGCTTCCCCCGCCGCCACGTCAGCGGAGCGCTGGGCGCTGCACGAGAAACAAAACAAGACAAAACACTCAAACAATGCGTCATTTTACGGCAGAAAAGATGCAGTTAAGAGAAAAAATCAAATACATTTACAGAATCTCAAAAGCATCAGTGTTTCTTTTACCGTTTATCACATTTTCTTCTGCAACGTATCATCATCTTATCCCTGGAAAATTTGCATCATCCTACCAGGTTGAGTGTGTACTCACACTTGTGTGCGACGGAGCGCTCCTGGGGGCGGAGCCTGCCCTGAGCGTCGACCAGCTGCCAGCTGCCCAGACTCTCCTCGCTGCCGTTAAGCGACCGGCGTGAAGGCACCAGGGTGAACAGGTTCCCCTGCGGGCGACGGATCCGCGGGAAGGTCCGACGACCTGGAGGAGGAGCCGGAAAGAGGCCGGGGCGGGGGGGTTAAAACAGGAGGGATTAAGAAATGAAACAGTGCACAGAGAAAATGTAAGCGGATGGACGGAGAAAAGATGCTACACGTCTCACCTTCACTGTGGTCCTTATGGTGCAGGGACACGTGGTACCTACGAGGATAGGTGCCCCCTTTACCTGCCACCCTGTCATACACATGATTCTCCCGGTCTGAAGGCACAAGACAAAGGTCAAAGGTCAGCAGGATTCAACCACAGTTCGGCTCAGTTGCTGAGTCACGAAACATTCAGGTTTATTATCATCATTTATACTCGTGTGTGTGAGATCTGAGGTCTGTAACAAGCAAACACTGACTGTCAGGAGGAGATTTCTTTATTAAATCAGCGACCTTTGACCTGCAGCTTTTAAAAGACCCGAGTTGGATCAGTGATGCGTTCATGGTTGATGCTGCTGTGGTTGTTTTGCTGTAAAAATGAACTTTCATGCATCTCTTACAGCTGCGAAACGTTTTTTCCACCGTTGCATCCCGACGGTTTACATGAAGTCTGAAAGAGGTTAAAGATGGAAGGATCTTTATCTCACCTGAGCACTCCTGTCGGTTATCAGGGTAACTCTTGGCTCTGTGCATGCGAGACTTCCTCAGCGAGGGACTGCGAGGACGAGAGGAGAGCAAGAGGCAGAGTTAAGACACGATATATGAGTGTTTACACAGACAAGATCACAGTTAATCCAATTTAAAGACACCAATTTGTAAACGCAACAGCAGCGTAATAAAACATGTAATGAGCATCGAGCTCCCGGCAGATGGTACAAACCGTTAACGTTCCTTCTTTAAAGAGCGAGAGTGTGTCTCACCTGTCGGAGTTGCTGTCCAGAGACTGACAGCTTCCAGAGACGGAGTTTTCAGCGCTGCTCCAGGGATCCAACACCTGTGACGGGCACGATGGAAAATCAAGAGTTTGTGTGCACATGTGCTTTTTATGCACATATTTCACAGAGAAAAACCCCCTGAAATGCATTTTTATTCAAAAACTTTCAGGGTGTGAAGCCAATATTTCATTTTTTCTAGAATTGCTGTGATGACAAAGTGATGCAGGAGACTCACTGAACACTCTGTTTGAACTTTTACTCCAAAATAAACTTAACTGAACACAAAATGTCTGAAATCAGTGGAGAGACTCTCACAGTGACACTAAAGAGCAAAACAATCACATATTAAATTCAGACTGTGAGGAAAAGTTGTTTATGTGATCAAACCTCATTAGTCTAAGACCGTAAACACAACACACGATTTCCATTTTAAGGTGGATTTTCTCCATCAACAGCGAAGCAAAGACTCACACACTGATCGCTGGTCTCGGGGATGAACTCCCCCTCACTGTTTATGCTGGTGTATGAACCCTGGCGGGCGATCCTCTGCTGGCGCTCGGGCACGTAGCCAGGAGGCGGCGAGCTTCGCCCCGTGTTCTGAGAACCTGCCGTTACACAGCAGATACGAGCATGAAGGAAACTTTAGAGAATAAATAAGAAAATAGGAATCTAAAACATAACAAATGCATTAAACGTCAGCAACAATGAAAATCAGTTGATTATAAAACATCGTTAGATGGCTGCAAAAGTGTTTTGCATGATTTTTAAAGCCTATAAATCCAGTTTATTGATGTTAAGATGTAATTTTTTTGTTTTCAGTGCAGTCCAGAGGTGAACATGCAGTATTTGAGACCACACATCAATGCAGCAACTTTTGTGCTGCTGTTTTTCTGACTGCCAAAAAAAAAGAAAGAGTGAATATTCAGTGAGGTCTTCTCTCCCTCCTGAGCAGCAAAGACCAAGAAAACAACAAATTAAAGAGCTGATTTCTGTCTGGCTGAAAGGAGAAACGGCTGGGAGCTGCTTTTAATATTTATGGCCTGGTGCTGTACAGCTCCTCCTGCAGCCACTGCAGCCCCCCACCCCCCACCCCCCACCCCCCACCCCCCCACCACCAGTACAAAGCAGGACATTCCTATCAGCTGTGCACAATCACAGTTCCTCAACTAATGGATGTTTCTTTGGCCGAAAATGCAATAACCAATCAAAGAGTCGGATTTTATAATCTTTAAGATCCGTTTGCACTGCGCATCAGTGACACAGGCGGCATTGCGATCTTATACTCAATGCAAATGCTTTCAAATGGCTGAACTACCAATTTTGAACAAAGCAATTTGATTCATAAGTGAGGAAACTGATCTCTTGGCTAGGGAGGCTAAAGCCTGAGAGCATCTTGTGTGGGGATGGCAGGGTTCAGCCAAAGCCAGCTGACATTAATAAAACGTGGTCTTAGATAGCAGTGATAATTACAACATCTTGTTATAATGACGTCAGAAGATGGTGGAAAAAAGACAATGTTTAATCCTTGTTTTCTAGATCAAAAAAACACAACGACACCGACACACACTGAAGCTGCTCCAGCTGTCAGCAACTGATCTGTTAAAGACGATATGACAGCTGTGATCCTTTCCTACCTGTTGAGATTAATTAGCCATAATGATCACAATAATTCTCAATTTTTTTTATAAGTGAGGGAGGGAACCTTCAAATAAATGAAAAGGGGTGTGTTCACCTTAGCCTAAATATGTTAGTTAGTTAGTTAGTTAGTTAGTTAGTTAGTTAGTTTATTTCAGTCATATATACACTTCAAAGCAACAAAAGAAAAGATAACACACAATTTTGACTGAAAAAGG
>JAPZDV010000009.1:3570496-3615060 GCA_029814665.1 Acanthurus lineatus
TTTTATTTCATTCATACTGAACAACACTAAAAGACTTTTCTCTTACAAATGATGCAGCCGAGCAGATAGATGAGCAAAGTTCGATGCTGTGGGCAGAAGATTGTTCGCTGAGTTTCTCACACTTATCCTCTCCTGAACCATTTAACACTTACAGCCTTTTCATTCAGCTTTTTACAGCTGAGGGACACATAAACAAAATGCATGGATGTTAATGGACACACAGGTATTTAGGGTTTCAGAGTCTCTACATTTCTTCATTTGACTGAGACGTTTGAACTACGAGCTTTAAACTTTTCTCTCGAGGCTCAAACCGCAGTCAAATCATTTTCCTGCTAAACTATGAGCAGCTTCAGATGTGGTTTATGTGTGACGACCTGCGACAGAAGTGACTGTTCATTTAAAAAAAACAAAGTTGGTTAGCATAGATGCTGCAGTAGCATCAGTTCCATCAGAACTGAAAAGTATTTCTTCACTGAAAGAGCAAAAAGCAGCAGTGAAGATGTTTTCCTGCCACATTAAACGCTGCGTTGAACTGATTGGTCAAAGTTTGTCCATCACAGAGGATGACCGACAGATGGTTCGTCTAAACGGCACGTTTTTTTTTTTTAAAGCTTTTTTCCAAACAGTTTCCATTGACGACTTCCCAGATGTTCCTGTCTAACAAACCATCTGGTGCATCAGGTGTCAAAAGTAAGGCCCCCATAATGACAAAGGTTTAGTACTCTCTTAGTCACCATTATCACTGGATTTAAATCCTGGTTAAAAAGCTCAAACTATTCACACCGTCTGCAGGTACCAGCTGAAGTCTCACCTGTCTGTTGACCTGAGCCGGCGTCTTGGGTTTGCCGCTGTCGTACGACAACACGGGCTGACGCCGCGTCATCTGAAGGGCGACCAGGTCCTTCATTATGGAGTGGAGAGCCTGCCTCTCATCTGAAGAGGATAATCGGTTGGGAAAAATACACAATCAGAGTATGGATCTGGAAATGGATGACCTGTGTGTGTGTGTGTGACAGGAAGTGAGTGATGTGAGTCCTCTGCATTGAGTCGTGCTCTAAACGGTGTGTGCAGACGCTTTAACTGCGGCCATATGGAGACGATCCTGTGACAGCGAAGCACTGCAGTGTTTTTGATATGCCTATTCCCATGTTTGATGTCGGGGCAAGCTTTGCCTTGGCCGGACTAACGCACGAAGAGAAAATATTCTCCTTGTGTAGCTTGGACAGACATCACACAGCCTCAGGGCAGCGGAGAGAACCAGACCCCCGTCTCCACAATGCAGAAAACCAATCCTTCACCCGACGGCGTCTGGGGCAGCAGCTCGCACCGGCTCTGGCCTCGGGGAGGGTGTTTGGTGTGAGTGTGTGTGAGTCTGCTTTTACCTCCTGCTGTGAGGAACCCGTGCAATGAATTTCTGTCTAACGTCAGAGTTTGAAAGACACTCACTCATTGTGGCGATGTTTTGCGTACGTAGTCTTGAGAAACTCGCCTCTGCTGTGCCGACGCACCCACAGCCTGCAGGGGTGAAAACATAAATCAATTAGTGATTAAAAAAAAAAAGGTGTGTTATAAGTGAGGCAGGCACTATTTTACGCTCATATCTGACATGAAGAAATAGCAGAAGGATGTGAGTCACTGAGTCAAACAGGAGGTGACATATGACAAAGGTTGTCAGTCGGTGTTACAAAACTTGTGAACGTGCAAAAACCTCAGGACAAAAACACAACGAGGTGGCGACACAAATAGGATGAGGAAGCCTCTGCATGACACCGACAGGCTTCAAATGTGACGATCAAGAGGCTAACTCTCATTTAAAACACAGAAACTTCATGCATAATTCCTCTGGTGCATGTACGAAGTGTAACCTCAGCCTGCACGACAACAGATCTGCAGACTCCTCCGACTCCAGGCCTGAGTGAATGAGGAGAGAGTGTGTGTGTGTGTGTGTGTGTGTTGTGTTTTCTGCCCATGAGAAAGAATGACAATTGGAAACGGCTGAAATTCAAGCTGCACTGGCAGCGATCGGTCTGGCACACTGCGCACACGGGGAGAAGAATGTTTTTCATGGGGAGTTTTCTGCCATTTTAAATATCTACCAGCTTTAAACTTCTCTGATTGCACGGCCTGCAGAGCCCGAAGTCGGCTGTTTTTTTTTTACTCCACTGTTGATGTTAACAGGGAAATATTAACTGCACTGTTCAGGCCGTCAACAGCAATATAAACTGAGGCATTTCCTTCAGCGGAGACGGTTTCGCCCTAATTTGTACCAATATACCACTGAACTTAAACTTATCCAACAAAGGACAACAAAAAACGACTCTGAAGGTCCTAAAATACAAAAACTAACCGCTCTTTACGTAAATTTGAAACGGGTGACAATTTTTTCAAACATTTAACTGCATAAAATGTGGCCACTTGATCAGCTTTATAAGATCAGCATCTGCAGAGATTGATTGATTGATTGGTGCATCACTAATCTTTACCATAACTGTCAAGACACAGTATATTACACACACGGTATATTTATAAGTACACACAAGTAACACTCTGTCTCTGCAGAGATAAGATAAGATTAGTTATTTCTCATGACTGCATGAAAAACTCACTGAGAAGAGAGACACATAAACCGAAGTCCACCGTGAACAGAACAAGTGCTTAACCTCGACATGAGCTTCACCTTCATCAGAAAACACCGAGGCGAATCAGCCAGCAGACATAGTTTCTGTGGTTGGACGCCTGGCGAGTGTGTAGCTAACGACCTGTTTGGTTTACAGTGAAACGGGACAGAAAAACACCGGAGAGAAGGATGAACGGTGTCAGACAGGAGAGTCTGTCTGAGACACAAAACCTCCTGATGTGGGAAACGGCATTTCTGAATATGAAATGGGCACCGTCGGCACCTGAGGCAACTCGTTTGGGCTCTGTGGATTTCTGGGTAATAATCACCCACAGGAATGCCGGGCATGTCCGTCTGCGATCGGCCGAGCGTCGCCACGTTGCTCTCCAACTTCCGTCACTCTCATGTTCGCCTGCCAACACGGACAGACGCCACAGACTTCTGTCCCTCGAACCTTTAAATTCATGCATGCTAACGCCATTTTTTTAACCTCCTATTAAATAGCACAGAGTTTATGAGCTGTGCACTCCCCCCCCCCCAGCTGCTCGGACACACAGTCACTTCAGGATGCTCCGTTGTTTCCTGTCTGCACTCAAAATGCTCTTCAAAGCAAATGGTAATGATGCTGGATCTGCAGAGAAAAACTCAAACTGAGCACCTGAAGGGGTCTCTGCAAGTCAACAACACAACAACTGACCTCTCTGTCCAACCCCCCCCCCCCACCCCCAACCCCCCCACTGCTGGCCTTCTCTGCCTTTTTCTGATTTTAATTACCTCCCAAGCGGAATGCAGGGAATTCAATGGAGAAGGAAGGCTTGAGCTCTACCAGTCCAGTCAGCTGGTGCCGCTTTATTTTGCTTGTATCACATTTCCAGGACTAGCAGGATTTACATGGATTTTCCTCCCCCCCCCTCCTCACTGTCTGCTTTGAGAGGTGTTTAGTCTGAGGCTGTTTTTCCCAGCCACAGCTCTTACTCCGTCCCTGGCCAGAGATGCATCTGGACTCAGAACAAAATCCCCCCGTCCTGATGTCTCTCCTGTTTGAGCTGCACATGCATTTTTTTTTTGGTTTTTAGGAGGGGAGGGGGGGAGTTTAGAGTAACCCACCACATTTGAATAATGCAATCTCAACAAGTCACGAGAGAACTTCGCCTTGGCTGAAGTTTCCAGCGGCTCTTTGTAGTGGTTCAATACATGCAAACAGATCCGGACGAATCTGCATAAATCCAATCTGCATACATGAACTCAGTTTTTAAAAACGCTGCGTTCAAAAACACGCTTTGATTAAAGGAAGGTCAAGGGTCAGAGAAGGAGGGTCTTCTGTGGTCCATACCTGCATACTCAGCCTACACAGGTGCTGTTACAAAAGGTACTATTACCTTTTGTAATCAAGTGAAGTATGGCAATAAAAACCCATGAAACATCAAACAAAGAACCTGGTGTTTTGCCAAAATTCCTGCAATTCCTACATTTTTATGTAAGAAATAAGTAACACATCCGTTCAAAGGTTAAAGTCCAACAGCAACACATAGAGATGAGGTAATGCATCACCATGTAAATTACTGCAAAGATTAAGCTGCTTCCTTTCTAAATTCAGTCAGAAATCCCTGATGATTTGATGGGTCAGAGGGGAAACTGGTAAGATAGATGGATAGTATGAATTTGATAGCAAGTTGTGAAATTTAGAAATCTAAGCACCTACTGAGGATTGAGCCACTGATAATGGCACCATTTTAACAGATAAACATATATATTGTATTTTAAGATGTGCTTAAGCTGCAATAAGTAGCTTAAACTGTGTTCTTTGCCTCTTTTTTCTTCTTTAAAAGCATCTGATAGCTCAAAATCTGGTGTATCTGTGGTATTTTTATAGGATTCTCTTGATATTTGGTGCTACATTCACGTACAGTGGGTATAAAAGTTGCAATTTCACATTAATAACATGTAATAACTAAAAAACAATGGTACATTTTATGGACAGACTGTTACTTATGTAATGTGTTTGCTTTTTGCAGGGCCTGACACTAAAATAAAAAAAACAAGTAAATCTGAGTCATAATTATTTTCTAGTGCCTGACGGTTTGTTTACATCAGCGATGCGTGTAAACACAGCTCTCACAGCTGTGGCCTAAATTTTTTCAAGATCATCAGCTGATAAACACAGATGTGCTGATTTCTTTTACATTTCTGAGCCAAACTGTTCCAGTTTATACGTGATTAAATCTTTGTTTTTTAAAAAAGTATATTTTGACATCTGGCTTCATTGTTGTTTTCAAGCAAAACACCTGTAAGTAGGTTTTCCCACGTGACCTGAACGCAGCGTGTGTCACTCATTCCCTGTCATTCACCTGTCAAACCAAAAACGCTCACCTGTCGCCTTGACGACCTCGGTCGGGTCGGGACGGTCACCGGTCGTCTCCCCGCGTGCAGCCGACTCTGGTCACCGGAGTCTCGAGGCAGAGATGACGCAGTAGGTCCGACCGTCGCTCACGTCCATCGATGCCCTCAGACACACCGACACACCGGGGAGTGTGCGGGTGTATGTGAGCGCGGGGGCGCCATGCCCGGGCTGACCCCCTCCAGGTAAAAAGGGGGGGCCTCTTCTTTAACGGGAAATTAAAACACACACACACTTAAACACACAATCACACGAGCGCGAGCGAATACTTTCCAGGATGTTAAAAAAAAAAAAAAACCCGGTCACATCAGACAGTTTTGAGTTTTACGGGGAAAAATGTTCCGCTGGAAAAAAAAAAGCGACATCAGATCCAAAAGTGGCCCGAACACGAACTTCTGCCTCGGATCTTTGGAAAACTCACATCCCCGACACATTTTCACGGGTCCATGTCGCGTTCAGGCACCAAAAAAACCTACCGAAAGAGGTGTAACAGTAACCGTGTGGCCTGTATGAAATCCATTTGTGAGTATCAGCTCGCCAGAGGAAAAGACCGTACGATTTCCGTGATTTCGACGGCCTCTCTTCCTGCTAAGTTTGCAGATTTTCCTTCGCTGTGTTGCCAGGTTGGACTCGAGAAAAGTAAAAAGTGGAGATATCTTTTCTTTTACGATTGCACTGCACGTAACTGCATTGCATGGCAACTTAGTAAATGTGAACCTGAACGCAACCATATGACTCCATAAAGGCAGATCTGTGGCCTGTAACAAAAGTTTAGGGGAATGTTAACCGGAGCGCGACATGATGGATTTCACACTTGCAGCCAAAAAAACTGATAGAAATGACACTTGCATAGGAAAAAAATGCTGCAAAAATACGTTTAATTTAACTCAAACTTGATGTTTTTTAGAAAAAATGAAACAAAGCAAACTTGGATTGACTGCATTGATGTTTACACTTCGCAGAGCTCCGGATTCTTCAATTACAGTTACTGAAGAATTCAAATGAAACCCAAACTGACTTTTATGAGGAAAAAAAACGCGTTTTATCCCAAAAACAGAGTCAAAAAACTTGATGTCCGCCAGCCACAACTTTTTTTGTTTTCCAAAAACCAAAACAAAGTAAGAAATAATCTTCAGCCGAATACGTCAAACTTCCTGACAGAGAAAATATCGCCACCGGAACCCGCTTTTATTCCTCCAACAAGTCGTGAAAAGTTTAGTCCAGAGTCGCATCCGTGTTTTCCAAACGCTCCGCTATCCGTCGTCCATACGTGTGCATCAACATGGATTGATTTCCTGCGGGATTTCTGATTACTTAACTATCTAAATTAGCGCCGTGCAGCTGCGGGAGCGCGCTGTTACTTGGTCGAAGTCTGGTCTGCGTGCGTGCGTGCGCGCGACCTGCATTATTAATGGGGCGGGGCCGACGCCTGTGACGTAGCTCGGGTCCGTGTTGCGTTAAGAGCTAAAAGAAAATCGTAATTTTGAGACTTTTTTTTTTTTTTTGCAATTCTGCAGCTCCCATCTTAACGCTGCTTTTTTAACACTTAAAAGTCCTGAACAGTGGTGGAGGAGGAAGTGTTACCAGCCTTTACTTGAGTAAAAGTACTAATACTACACTGTAAAAGTACTCTGCTACAAGTAAAGTTCATGTATTTAAAATGACTGACTGCTCAGGTCTAGGTTTGTAAGAATAATCTGTTTAATGTGGCCAACCAAAAGTATTAAAAGTACAGAAAAACAAACCCTGTGCTTGCTGGGTTTTTGTGTTTTATATTATTTCATTGTTATTGCTCACAAATTAATGTAAAACTTGTATTTTTACTCTGGTAGTTCATTTTGAACTGTTGCTCTGGTTAAATAAATTGCTTATTATTTTCTTTATTAGCTCAGTCGATTGATTGATTGATTGGTTTGTTTGAAAATAATTAAAAACATCGATATATTTAACCAAAACCCAAGAGAAATCCCCCCACTGCTTAATTATACTTAATACTATAAATTTAAGATTGTGACAATTGGGCAAAGCAAGACATAGGTGTAAAATATTTAAGTAATTTAATCAATAATTCAGCAAATTCCTCATTTTGTGAAATGTTATTGCATAAGAATGATGTAAATGACCATCACATACTTGCCATTTAATTATTTCGGTCATCAATAAACTGAATTACTGAATTACTGTATATACTTAAAACGGAAGTAGAAGTTCTGCAATGAAAATGTCACTGAAGTATTATTTCCCTCTTAAATTAATATCAAGTAGCATGAATTGAAAACACACAACAGTGTAATGAACCCATTCAGGAGCTGAAAAGTTTTGTATCCTTGAGTCAAGGCATTCATTACTTAACCTCCAGGAAATTCAAGGATTCAAGGATATTTACATGAATAAACACACAAAAAAATCCATGTATTAAATCAACACCAGCATTTTATTTTTTCTCAAAAAGCATGTAAAAAATAAAATTAAAAAAAGAAAGAAAATGCACAAAATGATTGTGTATATTAGCGTAGAAAGGGGGGCGCTTACATTTTAAAATGTTACACTTCCATACCACAACAATAGCAATAGAGAGAGAGAGAGAAGGGAAAATAGAGGAAAAAAAAAAGACTGCATTCACAGTCCAAGCGTTCTTTTGCTGTAAGGCCACCTCAATCCACAGGTCAAGTCTTTAATTACAGAATACATTTTCAAAGATGCATACATTTTAAATGTCTCGATGACAACAGCATTGAAAAATAAGTCCACATCAAGTTAAGCACGAACATGGAATGACTCACAGGTTTAACATTTAAAACGTTACACTGCAATCATTCACCTGAGCCACTTGGCACCAGTGTAAAGTGTACCTTTGTCTGTTCTGTTACTCTTAGACGTCGCAATTCACAGATTCTGCAGTTGTACCTTGGCGAACTGCTAACGAACAGTGACAGCATTTCTAGATACAATACTCTTGATTTTAAAGCATTCTTGGGGGATCCAGAGGACCGCTGTGAAATGAAAAATAAGGGAAATATAAAACATACATAATCACGCACGCACATACACACAGTAGAATTAGAATTATTGTACACTATATGTGGATAAAAAGTGGTTAGATAGGAAAAATGGCTGCTGGTTGAGTGAAGTAATCCCATGTTTAAGAGTGGGGCTCTAGAGTAAGCAGGTCTGTTTTTTTTTTTGAAAAGGCATGATCAGAGGATTTCTTTGTAAAGATCTGTGCACTCAAAGGTCTGTTTGAAAAAAGCAATAAAGTTCTGCTATTTATTTCTAAGGCTTCTCTTTTAAAAAAGTAGCAAATATCCATCTGTTTGAGTTTAGCTTTCTATTCTGCACAGCGTGCTCAAATTCACAGTAAACCTTCAGTCACAAAAAGGACTTTGTGTCATTCAAGTGTCAGTCAAGTCTCAGTGGTATTCAGTGGTGTACATTTTTTTATAATGAGATATTTGAATGGCTTTATACTCATTCTTTGAGTAGAATGAAAAATAGAGGTGAAAATATTATCTAACCGGGTTAATTTCTTGTAGATGTTTGAATTAAATTAGATAAAAGCGACTAGGGTGCAGTATCTTAACTGCAGACCGAGGCAATGTTTTTTAAAGAACTTTGAATAAAGGCTTTGTTTAGTTCATGGGCAACTTAGGTTTTCCTCTCACACTAGACACTATTGTTACACTTTGCCCAGCAGGGGGTGCTCTGCACAGGGTTTAGCATGCAGCATGCAGGAGCACATCAGGGGGGAACAATACTGTGACAAACCCTCCTTTAGACACCTAAGGTTAATTTAACATTAAGAAATAGGTCCAGGTGCTAAGATGTGTTTAGCTAACAAGACAGGAGATGAGAACAGGAAGGCATTTATCTAAAAAAAAAAAGAAACCTGTCCACGCTTCCTGTATGGAACTAGAAGGGGGGGGATACGAAGAATAACGATGGATGTTCAAGACACTGTCATTCGATTGGATCCGTCTTCGTCCCCGTAAAAAACTGTCCAGTTATATGAACAAATACAAACACAGCAGAGGGAAAAAACCATCACAAGACGCCATCAACTGACAGGAGAGAAATGACAAAGGAACAAAACTGTGCGATTTCCTGCTCTGTTTGTCGACATCCTCATTTGTGACACAGTAACGTTATTTGTAATCGATTTGCCCAAACGTTTGCAAGCTCCTCTCATGTTTCACGTGAAGGAGTGAGGGATGTTTACGAGCGAGGCCTCAGTTTCCCTGTGATTATCAACATCTTGTCCGGTGACCGTGTGTGCGGTCAAATGTGCAAGACGACAGTACAGCAGGATGGGAAATGTTCACTAATCACGTACTACAGCTCTATGTACAGACAGTCTACAGAACACAATCCGAGTACTCCATTTAAATTTCAACCAGAAAAGCTCAGAGAGGATCAACTTATGCCATGACATCAATTTAATCCAAACTCAAGTGCTTCTACAAACCTTAAAAAGTGATTTCCTATGCATTAATGAGACAAATGAAAAAACATTCACAACACAAAAGATTGATACGGTCATAAGATAAGGCTATTAAGACCCAGTCATCCCAACATGCAAGGATAAGACTCCGAGTGGTCGATACGACAAGAACGAACCATGGAATGAAGTGACGACGATGAAACTAAAAAAAATTAAAAGACGAGAGGTGAGCCGTTGCTGCTGTGTGCGGTTATTTTACAGTACTCTGTACCCTGTTTGTTCCTCAAATACACGAAACCTGACAAATTAACAGCAAAGTCACAATACTGAGGACTATCGTTTTTGATTTGTGATTCGTTAAAACCAGTAAAACTATGCAATATTTTTAAAAATCCTTGGATTAAAATTGACCTGAGTGTATGCTCTGCTGCAAAACGTGGATGCTGTGGAACCCCTCTGATATGTTTGCCTGAGCATACAGTTACTAATTTAAAAAAAAAAAGAGAGAGAGAGAGAGGGTGCAAATTATTAAAAAGAATTTAAAAAATCTAAAATTAAAGTGTTTTTGTTTTTTACACTTCCCGCTCAGGAGAAGGCTTTTGGTCACAATCAACTACCAATTTGAAACAGAAAAATAAAAATTAAGTTAAAATCAAGCCTGAAATACGTCCCCAAAATTATGTGTTTAAGTGGCATTACTATGACTGGCCAGTCATTTCCTAGTCTGCACAGTTTGTGCATGTATCTGTTCTGATGGCATTTAAAAAGCAAGTGAGCGCGTGGGTGATTTAACAGTGCCCCAGCATATGAGGCATGTGTTCATCGTGATGTATCGGAGGTGTTAGGAGGAGGAAAAGGAAGAGGCAGGGCTGAGATGGGACACAGGCAGACATGATTATGCCGTCTTTGTTATATTATCTGTCTCCTTGGAGGCCCAGAGCTCTTTGTGCTGTTTGCGTCCGAAGCCCTCGTCGTAGTTGCCTTTGCTTTTGAACAGCTGCTGAAAGTGGGGTTTACAGTAAAATTCACCTTGAAGGGCTGCGAAGGTGCCAAGGCTGCCGAGGGGAGAAAAGACAAACGTTATACACAAAAAACCAAAGGAGTCGAGAATAAATACATTGAAAAAAAAACAGTCAACTATAAATAGTCACCTGAGTTTGGCGTTGCAGTGCTTGCAGCAGAAGCATGTTGAATGGAAGACCAGGTTGTTGGCAACCAATCTCTCCATCGGGTAGACGGTCTTCTCACATGACGAGCACACTTCCTTTTGCGTCTTAAAGCTGAAAGACTGAGCACATAAAAACACTGATTTACTTCCGTACACACTAACAGGCGGTGATGGAGGCCTCAGCTCTTAGCGAGATGAAAGGGAGCATTTAGAAGAGACACAAAACGCAGGAAAGATTTCCTTTGCTCTCTCCTGAGATCAAAGGCTGATGGAGGTGAAGTGTGGCTCGAGCAACGCAAACAGAAGCACAGAGTGAGGGATGAGAAGCAGAGCAGAGACTCTGCATATTTACCTTAGATCGCTGGACAGGTTTCTCTTCAGTGGTGCTTCTGGTGTCCTGTTGAAGCAAAGAGAGGCAAACTCAGCATTTCAACAAATCCATTCAGATGTGTGTAAAGACTCCTGTTATGCTTCAAAGTGCAACATCAAAAATGTGCTGAATGCAACAGCAGATATCTGTCCTATCAGATCACAAACAGCAGAGCAACTGCACGTGAATGCAAGAGAACACACCACTATTTTTTTTTGCCGCCCTCTCATTACTTTTAGTGGTGTGTTAGTGGTGTCAGTCTGATCTGTCTTGTCTTTCTCCGCCTCTTTCTATTTGCTCCATCTGTCTCTCTGCACCCCTGGGAGAGGATCAGGTGCCTTCTGTCTGGTCATGTGAGCTGAGCTGTGGGACGCTCTGCATGGGGCTTCCTTCCACGTAGCAGAACAGCTCAGAACCGGCCTTCTAGTTAAGAAACTTCACATGGAAATGTCCCACAAAATGTAGGAGCTTTCTCAGTGAAACAGCCTGACTGACACTTATTCTGCTGGTCTTTCTCTTTAGAGTTGCTATGTGTCTTTGAAACTGTGCTCATGTAATGAAGCAACCCCACAATCATGCACAATTGTAAGTGCACTCTCTTATCTCTGGCTAACATTCATTTCATTGGTCACAACATTGCCCTGCACACTGTGAGTATCTATGGTTTTGATCTGGGTATTTAGTTTTGTTCATTGTGACATGAGGAACTAACTTCTCTCCAGGAAGTCTTTCAGTTTTACAGTTAAAAGCAAAAAAACGCTTGCAAGATCTCAAGCTAGAGGAAGTTGCGCAGCAGTACTGGCGATATCTGCCCTCTCGAGTATTGCAGCTGGTCACCAGCAGCAACTAGCACAGCCACATCTTAAAGCCGGGCTAACAGGTAGCTCAAGTGAATAATAGACAGAGAGACATTCAGGCGTGTATACAGTAACTGCCATGGAAAAGCCAGTGTGCAGGGAAGAAGGGCAGCCTCTGTTTAGGCGAGGGAAAAGTCCACTGCAGACTTTGGTAAAACCCTGTTATGTAAGGCTGTTTGGCTGGAGCTGGAGGTGGTGGAGGGGGTGGTGGAGGGGGTTCAGGGGCTGCATCCAGAGCTGCAAGTGGAAGGAGATCTTTGACTTCAGAGGCAATTGCAATTTAAGATTCCAACACAGTGATGAAATGATTTTCCTCTTGAAAATGGTGACCTGAGTTTAATGCCTTTTAAGGCACTTCTTCATACTCATCATCAAAAAACTAAAATCCAACATGGCCATAAAAAGATCTCTTAACTTGCTGACGTCATAGATTGTTGATTGCTACCAGGTGGGTGTATTATTGCTATGAATAAGACAATATACATCCAAAATATGGGTAATAAAATCAATGGACCTTAGTGTTCAGACATCCTAACTTGGAAAAATGGCCCTGCCGTGGCCAGCACAAACTTTCCAACCTACATCAAAGATATAATTCATGCTGACAAATAAGTCCTGCTTACTGATGTGCAGCAAAGCTTCAATCCTACAACCACAGATATTAAAGTCATAGCTGCCACAGTATAAACAATATTGCAATTTTATGATGGCTGACAAATTTAAAGTGTTTAATGGATTATTATGTATTTCCCTTCCATAACTGTGGATGACTTGATCATTATGTGAATGATTAGAGGGACCCTCTTTGATTAACAACCTAAACAGCATTAATGCTGCCTTTGTCTTACAATTTGAATATTGTTTTTGACTCTTTCACACTGATGCACCACCAAAACACTGAGTAAGCGGAACAGAAAGGGTGTTGGCTGCACTGATGAGAACGGGATGACATGCTTTTAAAAAATCATTGGCGTATTAACAGTGAGTCTGTGCAACTTCCTGTAGATGCAATCACATCGTGGCTGTCTGTCTTCTCCTTTTTCGTCCCTAACTCACTCTTAAGTGCATTAAAGAAGTTGCTGCTAGCTAGCAGACAGCTCACACGTTGCTGGTTATCTCGTAGGCTGTATGCTCGACCACTTCCTGTTGCTGCAGTGCAGCTGCTGGGCTGGCGTGACTTTGATCTTTTAAGAATCATTGAAAACTATTGAAAAACCTGAGTTTGAGTTTGTAAAGTTCTCACAGTAGATTCAAAGTGAAGGTTTACTTCAGGGGAAGATCGTATCAGCAGGAAAATAAGGCCACCTTGATTGTGCACATGAAATCATGAAAATTGTGCAGCCTAAAAAGGGAACTGATCTTAGTGAAGGCATAGAATTTTTGTTTTCCTATTTTTTTTTCTGCAAAAACAACACAGCCAGATTAATGCCATGTTAGGGGGTAAGCATGCATTCCTAACACACATACACAGACATCCTGGAAGACTTCAGATTAGCTCGTGCCATCTTGTCTTTTTCTTTTTTGCCTTATATGTACATGAGTCTCAGTTGCCACTAAAGAGCTCGAATGTGGCAGGAAGTTGTTATGACACATGTGGCTTCCCTTGTCTTCTCCCAACAGGGACGACAGCAGCAACTGAAGTCGATGTTCATCCTAACAAATTAATGCTAACGACCACTTGTTCTGTATGATTTCTCAGCCGCAAAGTGAATAATTATAAGATAATTATGATCTCTGTACAGAAGCATACAACGCACTAATTAGCTCAAGCTAATAAATGAGAAAAGAGATAACACCAAATACAAAGAGGGGCAGGATACAATGGGCCTTTATGAGCGCTGAACAAGGTGTTCAATGTGAACATAAATAAAGAAGGTTTGTAGTGTAATTAATTAGCTCTGCTAAGCCTATCAGTGTTTTAGCTGTGAAGCAATTTGACATCCCAGTGAGCGTGTGAGAAGCTAGAGCCAGCTGGAGAGTTGAATCTTACCAAACAAAGACCACATTCACACAAGCTGAGAAATGCTCTGGCAACAGAGGTTCAACTCTACCTCACGGCATCAGTCCTTTCTACACTCCCTTCTGCTTCAATCACACCTGCATGTTTGTGCTGGTGTATATATCTTCGTGTTACAACCAGTTTTTGGTAGGATAATGCCAAGTTCCCCTTTTTTCTTACACTTTTTGTACAGATTAAAGAAACTCAAGATAGTTTGTAAATGTGTTAGCTTCGAATCGTTGACAGAACAAACCATGCAGGCCGTTTCCTTTAGTCTCCAAGTTAGCTAGGCTAGCTGGCTGCTAGTGGCATCTATGAATTTACCATAAAGACATGAGAGTGGTGACAATTCCCTCAGATAACCCCCATTTAAAAGCAAATAAGTAATTTTTTTCCAACCATTCCTTTATTCAGTAATGGGCTACTGTGCATCTGCATCTACACACTTAAGGTTGAGCTGGAGTTTAACCTTTTGTGTTGACGATCCCCTTAAGAGCAACATTCAAACTATTACTGTCCCAAATCCCACTGCCTTTTTCCCATGTGGCCAAAGCCCACCCATGTGATAAGGGAGTTAAATGACCCTCAACTCTGGTCTTATTCTTTCAAAATCTGGATGATGTATTTGAGGGTGTAGCTGAGAAAGCATGCAACTTCAAAATAATGTGTGCAAGTCCTTCACTTTCATGAAACTTACACAGGCGCCAAAACTACAAACAGGACTCCACTAGTATGAATCTCATTGTTTGCACGAGCATCTGCAGGCATACATCAGAGCCATTTAGAACAGCTACAACTCTAAAGGATATTACAGGAGTGAAAGGCAGATATGTTCATGAAGAGTTCAAATGAGGAGAAGTGTCTGCTCTTCTTGTCTTTCTAGTACTGACGGACACAACGCAATCAGACAAACATCCCCTCTTCACACTTGCTCATCACTGAATACACACTGTGATGCATGAATCACCGCAACAGGTCCCTAAATGGAAAGGCAGGCGCTATGTTAACAAATGTCTTATGTCATTATACGCAGAAAGGTTCCCACTCTCTCTCGTCCCATATTTTTAGAAATGGGATCATTGTTTAATCAGTTTGGACAGCAGAGTGGAAAACAACAGAACTAATGTGAAGGACCCCATCCTTCAAATGCAACCAAACTGTGTTATTAAGACCATTTATCAGCTGTCAAGCAGTTTGACTTTCAACTAATCATAGCAAACAACATTTTCCAGTCCAGCACTTGCAACATAAACCATGAATCTAAAGTCTTGTATTCTTGGCAGATAGCATCTTACTGTATATGTTATGTCTTCTGAACCTGCAAGCCAAGGCACTATTCCAACAACTAAAACAGCTGCTGCAGGGAAAATTTGACTGCTCCCTTTGAAAGCAGTCTTCCATCAATGACTCCGGACATGAAGAAACTAAATCAGGAATGTGGACAAGATGCTTGGGGTTAATAAAAAACTTGTGTGATGGGAAAGTATTTGCTGATCATGAGGTTTTGACACTTGACTGGCCAGGGAACTGATGAAAGTGGGACAAAAACAGTCTGATACTTCAGAGTGTAGAAGGAGGTTCATCAGTCTGCAGAGTAATCACATCTGGGGGAGTGCTGGGGCATTTGGTCAGTCACTACTTCTCTTTCCTCTTACAGCTTCCTGCACGCAACTAGAAAGTGACGGGGCAGATTTCTGTGTCTGAGACAAGGGGCATCGAATGTCTGCATGCCTCGAATCAGCTGGCAGACACTTGTTTTTTCACTTCCTGTTCAGATGAAACCTTTTTATAGACTCATCCAAATATGTTGCAGTAGTAAAAACACTAAATATAAATGAATTTTTCGACCATTTCTGCTTAAAAAATGACTTTGACACATACTCAACTAGCAATTAATAGCATTTAATAGCAATTAATTCGCCTTATCACTGCAGGTTCAGATAACCTGAAGTCCTTTAAAAATTGCAGTACTTTCTAAATGTCCTTTTTTCTTTGCTGTTTTGTTGATTCAATGGAGAACAACAGCCATTTAAGAGTTAGGGAAACAAAAACACATGCACAAAGTAAATTCTGAGAAGCAGGCTGCCCTTTTTAAATACAGAAAGTGATACTGATTTTACACTTGCAAATTTGCAGTCAGCAACTTCTATACTGAGAACCTGGAGTTCGGCACTGCAGTGTCAGTCTAACTACACAGAAAAAGCCCTCAGTGTTTGCTTTTTTTAAGAGGCTGCCTGAGGGAATAATTACAGCTACTACGTGTCTGATCATTGTGTCAGAGATCCGTCTATTATCAAGCAAAAACATGGTCTTTAACTTTGAAATTCATAAAGTTATGTACCACTAATAAAGTCAAAAACTAAATACAATGCTTGTTCATAAAGAATACATGCATTGTATGTATTATATCCTTCATTTTAGTAGTAAATTAAATTGTCTTCAAACTTGTGATGTGATAAAAAACAAGCCCTGGATGCCAAGATGTTGCACTAGCTGCTGTGTTTATGTTTTCTTATGAAAAATGCAAAGAACAAAACCATGAAACTAGTGAGTGCCTGTAAAAGAATGTGTTGGAAACCTGTAGCCTGTGTTGACTTGATAAAGCAGGAGGACATTGCCTTCAGCAACTCTCTGATGGTGGAGAAGAAACAGCCTCAAGTGCCTTCAACTGATCAGATGTTATCACATTCCCCAGAAGAAGAGAACATTTCACAATCAAATTCTCCTCCAGGAACTGGAATTCAGGAGAACATGCCCTATCCCGTCTGCTCTGTGATCAGGGTAAATATCCATCACACAATGAGTGGGACAGAGAAGGCCAAGGATCTTCATCAAGATCTTTCAGATCTGTTTCCACCAAAAAATAAGGTGTCCAAGCCTCAAAAAACATCTCATGTTGACTGATGATACTGTGGGAAACTCTAAATGTAGAGTCCTTCTAAAAAGTATGCCACAAAGTCTTTTTAAGCTTGATAACTTACATTAGATCAGTGCTGACAGCCACACAGATGCACAGCAACAGGAGTGCACTGTTACTGTTCAGACAATTATGAATAGTTTTCACAAAAAGACTTAAATTGCAAAGAGCAACTGCTAGAAAAATTCGACAAGTTTAAATCCCACCATAAGGTCACAGAAAAAGAGCACAGACACAATCCGAATAAATAAAGAGCTATGAAAAGACATTGATTGGCTTTCGACATCATACTGACAATGTGTTGTTGCTGTATTGGTGGAGTAGCTGGACCTTTTATCAAAAACAAGTCGCCTGTCTGAGACCTGATTTTCAGTGGACTGCAGTGAACCATGACAGGAAAATGAAATGAATTAAACAAATGAAAGGAATGTGCTAAGTCTTTGCCTTCAGTGTCTGAGCTAGAAAACTTCAACACACGTACACAGAGTCTAAAGTCTGATTGGTATTCCTAAGTAGAGGAAAAAAAAAGGGAAAAAATACAAAACAGAATAATGCTTATTTAAGAAGAAAATCAGCAGTGGAATAAGTTGTGTGCATGCATATATGTGCCAGATTGGCAATTTGTCATTTGTCTGCTGACTGGAAAGTAAAAACCTCCTTTGCAAACAACTGATTTGCCTTGCAAACACCAAAAAACAATGAAACTAACCCTTTACCTCCACACCTTAAAAGCATTATATCATACTGACAAACTTCTACATCCCTAAGCCTGAAAAAAGCTGTATGTTTCTTGGACCACACAACCATCATGACTACGTGTCTCAGTTTCAGAGCAAACCTTTACTGTAATCCAAAAACTGATAGGAAATGGCGAAAAAAAGGCCAGGTATGCAGTTAGTTAAAATTATTTCTCTGACCGATTTTGCCTGCAGCTCATTGGCCTGAACCTGCTGGCGACCCATTTAATACCGTTCTGCACATCTGACAGCAGGAAAAACCCCCCATCACAGCATATGGCACTTCTGACATGCTCACAAATCAGGTTTTTGTGCCGTTAATGGTAATTGTTTGACAGGAGAGCATATGGTCAAACAAAATAAATGTTATTAGTCCACACTGCAGCTTTGTGCAAAACTGCTTTGTCTAAATCCACATTGTGTGTTTATTTGGTTTTTTTTGGGAACAACGAGTCCAATTGCACCAACAGCCTCTCAAATCCACCAGAATACTGACGTAAATCAGCCAGCAGGACAGGGTGTCAATCTGTGCCGTCAGCTCTGACTGAAATTACAGTTGGGCAACCCACTGGCGGTGGCAGGAAATGAAAATGCCCATATACTTACTTAAGCCTTGTCGCCATATGCCAGGACTGTAATGACAGACCGCTGTAATTGTGGTGCCCTGCGTGGATAAGATGTGGTTTTACCAGACCACAGAGTAGTTTGTAAATGGCTGGACAACACAAACACAGGCAAGAAATTTGTATCAGGAGTGAAACCAATGGGGTTTTCTTTTTTTTCCACCTGGCGCAGACCTTTAATCTTACGCTGATTACACAAAGATTTAATCCAGTCACTCATCCATTTGGTGTTAACTCAGCTGAAAATCTCAGCAGCTGATGGTGAATTCAAATAAGCTGCAGAGGGCCACTCTTGTCCCCAAAATGGGGTCCCAGGGACACATTCAAGGTGTTGAGTGCTTCCAATTTGACGGACTTTTAATGCTTCATGATCTGGTTTTCTGGTTTTTGGCTATGTGTTGCCCAGTTTTAAGAAACCTGGGTATACTAGTTGTTGTACTTTGATGGATTCCAAGATATTGAGGCATAGAGACTCGATTAAGGTTTCTGATCCTTACTCAAAATAGAGAAATGAAAGAAATGTTGATATGATCATGTCTACAGTGATATGACAAATCAAGCTTTATCACATTTTGTATCCCAGAAGATTCATAACCAGTGTACTACTGTAAATTCAAGCACCCTCAGTTAAATCAATTAGGCAATACCTCATGATTTGAGGTGCTGTAAACTTCCCCCCTCCACCCTAAAAATGGCACTGTTCACTTTATTTTATCCAACACACTTAAATCCCTAGTTAAGATTATTTCACTGTCTGTACATGCTTGCTTTACTACAGACCTTTATGTAACACTCAGCAGGTTAAAGCCTACGTGGGGCCAGTTGTTAGATTATTTTGCATAAAACCACATTCACCTGCTCTTAAATGAAACTGCTGCTCAAATCACACATAAACATCAAATCACGTCACATAAATAAAAACTACAAATACATTCACAGATGTAATGATTGTCGAGGGGAGGAAAACAAATTAATTGATTGTCAGAAAAGGGATAACTTAAATGATTTTGGATATTTTGTGTTGCATGTGCCTGTTGTGTTCAGGTGGTTTAAATCACCTCGTTGTTGGTCATAATTAGCCGTTAAGCTAGCTAAGTACGTTAATAGACGTTAAAACAAGCGGTGCATCGTTAGCATTTTTTTTTTACAACACGGCGATGGAGGTTTAAATTCTCTTTAAATGCCGAACAAAAATCTTCTCTAGCTTTACTTTTACTAAATAATACACTCAAAAAATAATCAAAAAATTCACGCTGTGGCTTAAAACAACTAACTAACCGGTTCCCGGCTAGCTAAACCTTTAGCCAGTGAACGGACATCATCACCTCACCTCATCTCACAAAAAAAAGAGGCAGAGAGGAGAGCGGCGGAGGGAGGGGAGGCTGCAGACACACACACGGTACAAACGGAGGTTTAAAAAAAACACACACACACTCACCATCTGCGCTTCTTGTCGGCGACACACAGGCTGAAAAACGCACAGTCTGTTCACTCAGTGGCTTGAGGCTGATATTTGCTCTCTCATTCACTTTTTTTACGGGGGGGCGCTTTTGTTGCGGACGCTGCAGCCGGCGAGTTTCTACCCTCCGCTTCGCTCCTCGTCTCGGTTTTTCAACAGACCGTTTATTTTCCTCGGCAGGATGTCGCACGCGATTGGTTCTCATCTGCTCCTGACGCGTTCAGGGGTTGTCGGACAAATCGACACTACGAGTGGAGCAAGGACGTCTCTTGTCAAGCTTTATGCAGAAATATAACAGGCTATCTTACGCTACTAATCTTTATTTGAAGAGACTTTGAAGTGATCATATTGAAAGTGTTTGTACATGTTTTGAATCGGCTCTTAGTTATTCTATTGGTATAATATTAATGCTTTTATTGTCTATTATTTACTTCCTGAATTTTCTCTGTGTTTTTAAACATGTAAGCTACTGTTTGACCTTTTCTGTGTCGATGCAATAAATATTTGTAAACTTAACTATCATTTTAAATAAAACGGTCATTAATTCATCTTTACTTTGCTTACTCTATGTTTTATTTTGTTTACTGACTCAATAAACATCCGGGAAACAAAACAGAACAGAAATAATATAATAATAAGCCAAGACAAATGACCTTTCTGATCACAGTGGGTTATAAGTAAGTCGTATCCTGAAGAAAAGTTGCCATATAGCAATGTAGAATACTTAATTACAGGTACTAGTTCTGCAAAACCTTACTTAAGCCAAAGTACAAGATATTATCAGCAAAAAGAAGGGCTATTTAGATCAGCAAATGTAAACATCTGAGTTAGAATTTTATCACTTTATTGAATCTTTTCAAATGTGTCTTTGTAAAATCACAATTTAATAAGTTTAGCTCTAATTTTCTTATGATGATACTCCCCTCTGAAATGTAACGGAGTAGAAGTATGGAGCTGCAGGAGGTAGAAACATGAAAGTGGCAGAAGAATGTGATTGAGTATACTTTCTCAAGTATTTTACAAGTTAAACTCTGAGGAACTGTACTTGAATATGCCCATTTTTCTTTACTCATACTCTAAGAATGTAACTTACGTTTTACTCAACTACTTTTAGCACATTTAAAATCTACAATTACTGCTACATTTACCATGAAAAATATGATATACTTTTAAAATATAATTCAGAATTTCTATTAAAAACATGATCAAGTCACTTCTGTTCAATAATAATCACTTTAATTGTTCTATAGTGATCGCCATGTCACCGTTTGTAATAGCAGTGCTGATAAAACTCTTGTCATCAGACAAAAACCACATGAGAGGTCAGATAACAAGGATGCGTTTACAATCACAAGTGTTTACTGCCCCCAAGTGGTCAGAATGAGGAACGGCAACGTTACATTTTGTAATGCTCTCTTACAGTCAGTTGATACAAAGATCTATTATCAGTGTTATACTAGAAAACATCGGAGTCATAATTATGCAAAATATGTTTTCAGAACGATTTTGTAATCAGGAACTAGATTATGGAAAGGCCTTTAATATAGAGATACTTCATACATTGCAGCGAAATGTTTGCTTGTTTTTCTTTTGTAATGAAACCTTCAAAATGCACAAAACGAGTGTGGCAACATTGCAATTTTAAAAATATAATGATATATAAAAAATCACAAAAGGAAACAAAAACATAGCAACTAGACAGGCTACAATATTTTACAATAAATCCCTGAAATTGAAAGGTACCTGGATTTACTTTTCATGCACCTGTGCTATAAATCGCTTTGTTTACACTGTAATAATCAGTCAGTGCTGCTTTTTTAACTCTAATTAAATTGACTATGACCTCATCTTTCACGATTTACTGAATTTGATTTTAAAAAAAGGGTAATATGGTTAAGTGTTTTGATGATAAAACTAGCCTGTAAGGGGGGTTTGTTGAAGGATTAAATCCAGTAAATGGTGCATTAACTAAAATCCTGCATCCTGTTCTGGTCTGAATTAGGATTTTCAGTCATAGCTATGTATGTCATATGACCATATGACACATGCACGTGTCATATGACTGTGCATGCAGGTAATGGAGTTGGTCGTTTTGATAAGCGAAGCAGCAAGACAAAGGCTGACAAACTAATCTGTGATTTACAGAGTTGATAATTTATCCAGAATGTTGTCATACAAGATGGCACTGAACGTAACGTGGTAAAATCTGCCAGCAGTGGAGTGATCACCGTACAGGTAACCGTGTAGTCAATCAAAACAATTCTCTTGTGGTCTGATTTGATTGGACCTCGTGACTTGTTTGTCCGCATCAACAACCAACTGATCAAACCAACGAACAAGAGCATCAATTTCGACAGAATAATAAGGAAAATCCATTACTTTTTTTCCTTCATAGTAAAACTTTTATTATATCAAACCGTAGCTGTATGCCAGAGAATGTTTTACTTTGAAAGTCACTACCGGAAGTGTAGTTATACGTTGGCGGGAACTTGACCTATGTACACGCCGGAGTAGGTCAGCTGGTTTCTTAGTTTACTGCTCCAGTTAGCTAAGTGTCAGAGTCAGTCGAGCTCATGGGAAAGAGTTTTTCTCCAGACTTTCGATTTAAACTGACTCCCCTCCGATTATCCAACAACTTAACAGCTCATGTTAGCTAAGTGGCGACGGTCTGCGTTTGTTTTAGCTAGCTAGCAAGGATCCGATCCAGCTGACAGCTTGGAGCATCCTGCTAGCTTAGCGGCTACATTAGCAGGATACAGTGGAAAGAAGTCAGGTGAGCAGTGTTTTAGTCCAGTTTTCGTTAATGACACACACGTAACCGTTAGCAAACGTTAGGCATTGAATAACCCAAGTTTGTTTTATGAAACAGCACAATAAAATGTGAAAGAATTGCATTTTTTTTGCTTTTCAGAGCTTTCCTAAACTGCGCTACCAGTTATATGCTAGCACGTAAATGTCAACCCTAAGAGATTACAAGTGACTTAAACACAATTTTATACAACCATGATAACTTTTGTGAGTGGCAATGCAAACGTTAAAACACTGCCTTAAATAAGATTAAGTTTAAGGTTGTTCGTTGGTTTAATTAATATGTAAAAATAGAGATTAAGCTTCAGATGTCTGTTGTTTTTCCTACAGGTGAGGACCAGAGTCATCGACCATGGCAGGTGGGATTACAGAGACCGGGGAGCCATACTCCGCATTTGTGAGTATTATGCAGAAAAGTGTGGTTCATTTCTAGTCTTTTTTTTTTCATTTAAGGTTCAAATATATGAGAGAGCTCTGAATAAATTATGGTATGTTGTTAGGCTTTAGGGTGGCAGGAAACTTGTTGCTAAAGTTGGACACATTTCTGAATGCAAGTCGACCTGACTGGGCCAAATGAAATTTTAAACACTGCTGCACTTAATGAGCTGAGGTTGTGGTTTTCTGTTCTGCTTTCATGGAAATTGTTTTCATTTTAACAGTGGGTTGTGTTGAATCAAACACCTATCTTTAGCCACTTAAACTGACTTAATCAAACTGAATGTAAATGCTCTGTAAACTTAAAGAAGAACTGATTTTTTTTTTTAGAATAGTTAAAGAAGTGACATCTTGTGAGAAGGGATGATGCACATGAAAGTGGAGTGACAATTAAAGAGGAAGTTAAAATGCTTACATTCTTCCTTTTACACATCAGGCCTGCTTATGGCCTCAAATCATGTTTAACAACTCGTTTGGCTCTCAGACTTTGCTTACGTCAGCAGGACTTTTCCACATGACTTTTTCTGTTGGTCAAGTGTTTTTTTTTTCCTGGAAACTAAAGCTTTGAATCAATAAAGCACTCTGCTCGCTGACAGGTGTAATGGTTGCCTAATTAGCCCAGTAGTCTTCCCCGACAAAGGTTGATTCTTCCACGCTGTAGTCTGATCTTTATCAGTCAGTATGCAGAGGAGCACTTGATACTGCAGAGCCTGAGATTTTGCACTTAAGCAGAAGTACATTAAGTAAATCGTTAATATTTAATGAAACCTGATTGATCTCTGTGAAGAAATTAGGACAGCGCAGTAAATAAAACTGAGAGGTTATAATGGGGGAAAATGGAATTGAGGGTACAAAATGCAGAATAAAATTTGATAAAGTTGCAGATGAATCTCAGCGAGGCCTGTTCAGACTTGTGCATGTCTTTCCCTTCATCGTGCTCATGTCTCGTGTTCAGGTGGGGCTGGTGTATATGTTCAACCTGATCGTGGGGACAGGAGCTCTGACGATGCCCAAAGCCTTCGCCACAGCTGGCTGGGTGGTCAGCATAGCTCTCATCTCCTTCTTAGGATTCATGAGGTTTGTCTTATTTCTCAGTATGTGTGCATTACTTTGAATACCTCCAGTGTATCTCTCTCCTCCTCCTCCCCTAAAACAGAAAAAGTCTAGCAACATCTGCTTTTTTTACGCAGTTGATTTTCTGTTTGAGGAGTAAAACATCTCTATTTGAACTTAAACCCACAAAATCAGACTTAAAATAGTATTTTTAAGGCCAATCATGTGTTTTTCTAGATACAGTTATGTACGCAGAGGTGAATGATTGTTTATTAATCATGTATGCAGTGTGAATCAGTCTGAAAATAATCTCACTGCTTGGCTGTGATTTGTATCACAAATATCACAGCTTGAACTGTTGAGTCACAACGTTTCATCACTGTGTCATACGTGAAAAATGTCATCAGAGCATCAGTGCAAAACAATCAATACAGTCAATACAGGACTGGTCAGGGACGTCGAGCCTAAAGAGTCCAAAATGATGAGGCAACACAAGGCTTGTATCTGTGTGAAGCTGAATGATTCAATAAAGTTTCCAAATCAGAATGTCAGGTGTTTTTAATCCTGAGTCAGTTCATGTAAAATTTGTTACAGGATGAATCTTGAAAATATGAGTTCACTGAAAGGTCAGACAGTCTTTTAAAGCAATTTATACCTCTGATTGAATCAGTGTCCATTCCTGAAGTTCTGCTTCACTGAGCAGTTTGCATATGATGCGAGTTTGCATTTTCGGCCCTTTTCTGTGGCTGAAAATGCAAACTGAGTTGTGGAGGATCCAGGACAGATGTTGGGTTAAAACAAAAGGCAGATGTTATCAGATGTCATTAATGTCACAATCAGTATTTAATCTTATATGGGAAATTTAAGGATGCACCTGTTATAGACAGAAAAAAAGGAACAGAAGTGGTTGATCAGTGTTTGCTGCTCGTCTTATTTCTCATTCTCTCCTCTCACCAGTTACATGACCACCACGTTTGTGATTGAGGCGATGGCGGCGGCCAACGCTCAGCTGCGATGGAAGAGGAGAGAGCAGGAAGAGGTGAGTTAATAAACTCAGAGTCTTACTCTATATGTAAATGTATTTAATAGAGTGTCGGCTGGATGGATGGTTCTCTATTTGCTCTGAGGATGTGTCAGGCAAACCAAATATTAAGAAAGTAAATGTTCTTATCTGTCAGGGCTAGTTTGTCTAATAAGACGTTAAGCCAAACACCGTTTACACCCTGCAGGCAAAAAGGTGGAACTAATGTTAAGACAAATGCCGCGCAGAGACATTTCTAGTTCTTAGCTCTGGTTAATTTGTGCTTCCTGGTCTCGTACTGACATGTTAAAAAAATGTTTTGGCAGCTAATAAAGAAGGAACCACATCTACTTTTACATAAATCTGTAAAATAATCTGTCAAAATATGAGAAACATCAGTCATTTCTGTCAGAGAAAGTTAGTTTGCTTCTGTAGAACCACAGTGGAAGACAGATAAATAAAAAACATCTTTCTTCCTGTGATCACGTTGAATCTTGTTGGTTTCATGGATTTTAAAAAACAGACTAAAGCAAATCCTGCTGTGGTTCAGATTTGGCATAAAAACACAATACAGGAGCATGCAGAAGGCAGTACGACACTCATTATGTGATAAATCCCATTCACAATTAATTATAAAAGCTTGTATTTTTAAAATATAATTTTTTTCTGGTGTGTATTTATAATAACTTATAAGATTTGCATTCAGAAAATTCACTGTCCTGTTGAGCTGAGCTGCATAAAACTTGACACAAGAGGTCAGTGTCTGGTCATTAATACCTACAGTGTGGGTTTTGATTTCATAGCTGAGCAGCAGCAGTCTCCTTTCAGCTAGCTGAGCAGCTAACAAAGCTAACCATCAGCTTCGTTAGCAACAGTTACAGGTCACTTTAGAAAACGTTAAAAACTCTGTAAATCACAGAGAGTTCAGACAGAGCAGCTGGAAAACAGCAGATCAAAACCACAAAGCATTTTCTCATAAAATTTCATCTAATTTCTACAAAATCAGTGATTGTTGTTGATGTTGTGGGACAGTTTGTCATGAAGTGTCACACTAGCCACACTGACATCAAATAGCATTCAGCCTATTACAAAAAATTGTGCCATAAAAAGTATTTTGTGGCTGTTATTAAAGTTTAGTAGTTGCATAATATTGCTTTACCATCTCAGCTCATTTTAAAGCTTTAAGTGTCCAAATTCTCTCGTGCCAACTCAAGTTTTTGCCAAAGTTCGACTCTTCTTTTAACTTTGAACTTTTGTTGACAGAAACATAACTGTTCTTATTCGAAGTCCAAAAACACAACAAGACCATCAAATGTTTTGTGTTTGTGCCTGAATGGAAGTTTTCCTTTTAATGGGAAGCTGTATTTTTTATTTAGAAGGCTGTTGTTGTTTTAGTGTTTAATCCTAACACAAGTGAAATGTGTCTCTTGCTGCCTGTCTGTAAGAAACCCAATTTGAAGCGAAGCCGTTGGTACGCGACTGTACTCCATTACCGAGGGAAACGACACAGTCCTCAATCATTTTTTTACTTTGACTAAGAAAAAGACTTTGTGCTCTTTAAATGGCTCGGCCTTTGCTTTTTGTTCCTCCCCTGGTACAGAAGCCATCTTACTTAATGCCTGTGGGTTTCCAGTTCAGGAGTTATGAGCCAAAGGACAATAGCCTGACTCTAACTGAGCCCTAAACACTCGGCCTTGATTTATGGCTCCTGTGCTCGTCTCAGCATTTTCCTCCCACGTAATGGAAAACAAGAGAGGGAGAAAACTGGAAATGGTCGCTGCCCAGTGCTTTTTATTCCTCTCTGCTTGAGTGAAGCATATTACAGAACATAAAGGCCTTTTTTACAGTGATGCATCATTCGTTTTTCCTGAGAAAGTCTGATATAAGTTCATTCGATGTAAACTAGAGACTGTGAGTTGGAAAAGGTCCTTTCGTCTGCATTACCCGTCAGAGATATAAATTAATAGCTGCACAAATGCTAAATATGCTGTTATACATGTATATAATTCTTTATAAGACATCACCAACTGTGTAATTGACCCCAAAATATCACATTACTGTCTGAAAAGTACTCATATCTGAGTAACTATTTAATCAGATAGTAGATGTTTGACACAGAATGGGGAGACATGATCGCCCTCTGCTGGAATATTCAGTGAACTGCAGCTAGATTGTTTTAATGTCTACATAGTCAGTGAAAATCTTCCTTCAAATCTATGAAGAAACAAGGGTGGCCATTTATGTTCCTGTTTGATCATTTCTGAATAATTTTCCAGTAAATTTATGTGTTATTTGGTACGTAAAGAGAAACAGGAGACACTATTCTACAGTTACAGTTACTGAAGTTTATTTAGTTTGAGTTCGTAGAGCAGATTATCCACAAATTACATTTATTAGTAAGTTATTATGTTCTTATTCATTCAGACCAACAGTCCTGCCTGGAGGCATGAACAGTCCTCTGACTCATCCAGAGCTGCACATGTTTATCTGTTGTTTTGTTTGGTTGTGTATGTTTGCTGTTTGCTTGTTTGTTGTCGTGTCACAGAGCCGTTATCTCCCATCACTCTTCATCTCCTCCTCCTCCTCCTCCTCCTCCATCAGTCCCAGCCAGTGTGTCACTTACCAACCCGGCAAAGTTAACTAACACTGAGACTTAACTGATATAAAGCTGCAGAGTTTGTGAAAAGAAGAAAAACGATGTGTGTGTGTGTGTGTGTGTGTCGTGATCAGTGTTAATTGTTAAGTCCTCCACTCTGCAAAGTGCTTCCCAGCTGTTGCTTGTAATTTCCAGATGTTGCCTTCCCCTCCCACACATACACAGCAAACAAACACTGTGTTAATTGCTTGTAAATTTATTGTTTGTGTTCAGAAATTAGGAAATCAGGCGGCCAAATTAGAGCTCTACACTTACACTCGCTGCTCCCTCCACAGATCGACGACAGCGACTCCACGTCTGAGTACTCGGATGATGATGTCATGGCCCGAGGTCGATCAGAGCCGGAGACGAAGCCCATCTTGTCTGTTCGTGAGTACAAGAGTTTATTCAACATTGAGTTTATTACTGTCAATGCTGCAGGTGCTGAAAACAAACTCGAGGTTAAGATGTTTTGGGCTCTGATCTCAATTAACCTTCAATTCTCAACAAGTATGTAGAGGAATAAAGATTGACGGAAAACAGTTTTGATAATAAACTAGTTGTTTAGTTATGTATCAAGCAAAAATGTCACACTTTCTCTGGAATTATGTTATAAAAAGTGAGGAATTTTCTACCTTTCTCTTCTTTTACTGATTGTAAATTGAATATCTTTGGATTTTAAAGTATTTTTCAGACAAAAAAAAGGACATCACCCTGTGCTGTGTGTGATAGTTATGGCATTTTTTCTCAATTATATGACATTTTAAACACCAAATGATTTACTGACATTAAAATCATTCCTGAACATCGTTTAAATTGCTACCAAACATTGTTTTGATCTGTCCTCCTCGTCCTCCTGCACACTCTGCCAAACCAAACCGAGTTTTTCTCGTGAGTGCGAACACGTCTGCCACAGTCAGTCCCATGTTGGGTGCTACATGTGTGAAAGGACAACTGCAGGCAGTGTCCTCACTTGGCTCTCTGAATATTATCCACAAATCCACTTCTTTTATGGAAGACATGGGTTATGTAGGCTGTTTCAATATGGATACAGCAACATTTTATGAAATTAAAATGATATATTTTTAAAAAAAGAATTCAATGTTATGCATTTTTTATTTTTTTTGCTGGCTAAATGTTGTTTTCTGTCATTTGTACACTTTCTTTGACGTTTATCTTCTTCACCGTGCATGAGATTTACTGTTTGTGTTTTTTTCCGCAGAGAGATCAGGAGGCCACGTCGATCATTTCGACATTGTGGAGCGGGTTGAGATGGGTCAAATGGCCTCCATGTTCTTCAACAAAGGTAATATTCTTCCACCCTTAAGCCTCTAATCTCACTGTCTATTAATTCAATTAACTTCAGACACCATCGTCATTAGCCACGTGTAACATTTATGGAGGAGTAGTGAAGGTTGTGTGGGAGAATTCAGAAAAGATCATTTTTTTTCCCCTCAGCTTTTCAATCGGCTCCTCACATTCACAAAGAAAGGCTGCGGGCTCTCTAATTGGATGTAATTATATATGGATAAATTGCCTTTGGTTGTAATTACCTGTTTGAGGCTCCATCAAGGTTGTTAATCTTTTCCTCTGTGCATGCGTGTGGGAGTGGCCACAACCTGCACTCGTGGCGAAGACGCCGAAGCTCCTGAATTAAAGCCTTAATCACATTCACCTTGAACCACACAGAACAACCTTGTGGCTTTATATTCCTCGAACATATCAGTACATTGTCCTGTCCGGCTGTCTGCATGCTGCACCCCCTTTCTCCTCCTCATCTCCTCCTCATCTCCTCCCTCCCTTTTTGTCTGCTTGCATTACGCCGCCCGGCTCTCCTTAACTGGACGCGAGTGACTCAACAGTCTGCAGCGTCCCTGTTGTCGCAGAAATGAAGGAACAACAAAAAGGTCAAAGCTCCGACAACATCATCTGCGCCGACACGCTCTGTCTTTCACAGCTTTAACACTAGGTGGAGCCGTCAGCACACGCATGCACGCACGCACGCGGGCACACCGTGTAACACACACATCCACTCGGCCCATGTTCACACCCACACGTGTGAACGCACTCATGCATGCCGTCATGCAGCTCATGCTGTTAAAGCTGCAGTGCGCTCACATCCACTGTCAGCTCCACTGTCCTGTCTGTTAAAGGCAGAGTGTTACCAAAAAAAAAAAGTCTTAGCTGATGACCTCTCTCACCGTGACGCGGACTGTGTGCAGGTGAGGCACGTGGAGGTATCGATCGGTTATAAGGAAATGAGTTTTCTCTCCTCGTCTCTCGCTCCACATGCCATGGGAAAGCTGCCCAGCGCCTCTAATCAGAAATGAATTAGACAGGCACGAGTCCCAGCACATGCTGAACGAGGAAAGGCCAAACGCAGCTCCTCTGTCTGTTCTGACAGCACCGACACACTCGCTTCCTACCTGCTTTCCAGGATTTTCACACCTGAGTTTGAGCTTCCTGTTTGTGCAAAAATGATTAAATGCAGCCAGAAAAGTGTCACATACATGATTAGACATTAATAATAATATTATATCTGAGTCTTGGACTGATACCAAAACACTGAACTTCTCAAATACTAATTCTTTTCTAAATACGAGCAGACACTCAAGATCTTTAGTCAGTCTGAGCGAAGCGAATTTTGATATTAATCAAGAGTTGTCTGATATAAAAATTATTAAAACGAACGTTATATCTGCCAGATATTCAGTGCCAACTTTTCTTTGACTTTTCAGTTAAGTTTTGAATACAAACTGTGTGCAATCAGGACTAGTTTGTACGACATGTTGACCGACTAAATCAGATATCAAGAGTTTTATCTGTTTTAAAGCACCACGCTGAAAGGTGAGTCATCTGAAACAAGTTAAGAATCGTAACGTCTTTTCAATGTGGAAATATTTAAACAATATTTTCAGACATTTGTCTCTTGGGACGAAGAATCAATTATGGAAATTTGTAGTAATACTTCATCTTGTCATTCATTCTCTGGTGCCTCATTTTCATTTTCTCTAGCATTTTACATAACAGACAGCTAATGAATTAATCAGGATAATAATCAGCAGATTAATTGACATTTTAAAATAACCACTCGTTGCATCACTTTCAACATGCAGTATTTTTGGCTCGACCTCTTGCTCAGAATGTGTTTAGATTTTATAATTACAACTTTAAAAAATCTGATAATTGAAGAATAAACTTATTACCGGTTATTTATTCACCTCCAAAGTTGCATTGTGATTCTACCAAATTGCAGTTCTTTTCCAAGAAAAAAGCCTGTGCAGTTTTTTCAGATGTGACAACTTAATTCAAGTCGACCCATGGAAACAAAACCTAAATTGCAAAGGATTATGGGTGCAAAGGGGACAGATGTCGACATGTGATAGCCAGCAGTTTCTCTTTCTTGGAAAGCAGCGCTAAAACAAAATCAACTGAGTGCAAACTGGACTGATGTGGACTGACACTTTTATTCCGCTCTGTCTTCGTGTGTTCGAGGGGCGAAACGATGAGGATTTAAACAGTTTGAACACCACTTCCTCTCTCTCTCTCTCTCCATAGATAATAAACAGCACAATGTCTCTCTGCCCTGCACCTTTGCAGGCAATTAAAAGGCATCACTCCTGCTGTTGAGGAGACACTCTTAGAGGGCATTGACTTCCTCCTGGACTGAAATTGACGTGGCAGCGGCAGCAGCAGTAAGGCAGGCTTGGAATAAGGCCACGGGTATCGTATCAGCCTGACCTGCAGCCACTGACAGGAATGTTGATGGGGGCCGGTTTATCTGCACCGCTGTGGAAAGGTGTTGCTATAACCTTCACATCGACGATTTGAAAGTTGATTAGGAGTCGACTTTGGCTAAAGTCACAAAGCAGAGGAGCGCTGTCCTTGCATCAGCATCTTGTCTCAGCTCTTCTTACCTCTGTGATGTGATGCGGCGGCTAACATGGCGGCTCTGCAAACAGCAGGGTTTGTTTCTTTAACGTGTGAGCCGTCCTTCCCCCTGACATACGGAAGGACCGTGGCGAAGAATATTAATTTACTCGGCTGTAACCTGGCCCTCCGTCTTTAATGAGAGCCAAACATGGGCACATCCATTTTTAATACTTCACTGACTTTTACTTAAATGTCATACTTGAGCAATGAGAGCGCCGGCAAAATTAGAAGTGCCCGAGCCACTGGGAAGATAAATAGACGTGTTTGCTTCAGCTTTGCAGCCGGATCATTTCCCATAAGCCACTGCTACAATAGCTTCCTGTGTCAGCATCAGAGGAGATTTTCCAGAGAGCACGTTATAATGCCTAACTGTGATCAAACCAACAGATCGATAATACAAGTTGAGTCCCGGAAAAGAAGTTCGCTCCATGAAAGCTTGATTTGTTTCTCAAAATGAAAGCAAGCGAAGCCTGTAATGTCGTCACTTAGAGTCTGTTCACTCCTCTCAGACTCTCAGCTCTGTTTACTGACGCTTAGATGCTTATTTAGAGCTGTGGAGGAGAAAGTAATAGAAGTAGATCAAATTTTTTTTTGAGACTGATTCTTTGTTTGAAACTCATCTCTGAGTTTGAGGTGAGTTTGCTTGGGGTTTTTTTTTGCAGCAGCAAAAACCAGATAATGTCATTTTAAGTGGCTTGCGCTAGAAGAATAGATTGAAGAAGCGCAGTTTGGAGGTAAAGTGAGGTCACATCTGCTTAAATCCCGAAGAAGAAATGAAAAACGAAATGAAAAACACATTAGTGGTTGAGAGGATTTTTGCCATCATCTATAACAGAGTTATTGCCTCGTTGTATCTCTCCTTTTTCCTTCTGCCTGCTCCGACTGTCAGACGTTTACATATTTAAGTTGAATTTCCCATTTTCAAGGTGATGCTTTGAGCTTTCAGGATGATATTAGAGACTGTGTGAAACATTAATTGGCTGCAATTAATGTTTGGTTTCAGTTTAAAGTGGATATATCTGTTGTTAAAGTTTCAAGACGGTGACTTATGGCGATGCTTAAATTATATTATTACATAGTTAGTCCACTAGAGGGCTTTTTTTTCTTGTATCTTGTTTAATAACGAGAAGACCAGAGCCAGAAAAAAACAAAAATTAGGAATAAGATTGACGATAAGTTGACTCACTAAAATTCAAAGTGTTTTTATTCCATATTTCTTTAATCAACACGACAAGACAGGTATGTTTTCATCACCTTTGTTATGAAAAAAATCCATTATTGATCAGCTTTGGCCATGATCCATTTCTTCTTGGGGTTTTTGAGTTTAATCCTGTGCCACTAGTTCTGAAGATAAATGGTGCCTTTAGCATCAATAAGCTGAAATGATTGATTGGCCATCAGAAAGTCAATTGGCTAATATTGTTTTGATAATAGTTTGAGGTAATTTAAAGGATTTCCTGTCAGTCAGACAAAAAAAGGACATCTGATGATCAAATTGCACTATAGTCATCTGTTTTGAACTGTTGTAAATAATGACTAATGGAGAGAAAAACTCATTAATCGCTAATATAAATGATCATTAGTTGCAGCCTGAATGTCAGTGCTGTTAACTATCGTGTTATTGTCGTTGTGTACAGACAGACAAGGTTGTGTTGACGCAGGTAGACGTGAATCAGTCATCTTTAATCTCAGCTGTCCCATTTGCTTATTTTTAGAGACATTGTTGATGGTGTTTTAGCCAGCGGGGTTGTCTCCATTTAGAGTTGATTTGTGAAACACTGTGATCTCAGTTCATCAGAATTTCACTCTGATATTCCCACATGAAGTAAAACTGAAATATAAGCGGTGCACGTTTAACGAGGTGAAATTCAAAGTTAAAACTCACTGGCCTCCTCTTCATTTCGGAGGCTTTTAGTGTGTCAACGGCGAGTTTTTATGACTTATTCGTGACCATTAAGCTCATTTTGCAGAGGACAAAGCAGACTCTTTCAGAAGCGGGTTTTATGTTGACATATTTTTCAATTCTTGTGTTTTAAATGTTCAGTATAATGTCCTTATTGTCAGCCTTGCATAAGGGTATAAAAGTGTCTTCCCATATTATTCATGTAACAAAACACTGGCTGCTCGTAGCTGCTCACAGCGAGGTTGTCAGGTCTGCTGTCAGTCAGAAGCAAAGTGATGAAGGATAGCGAGGCATTTCACAGCTACATGAAAGACTGGGCTCCTACGTGAAGACCCATTTTGCAGCATTTTTGCCTGTGGCTCTGGGTAATTGGGAAATATTAGTTACAGTGCCGTGAAGGCCTACATCCCTGTGGTCATGCAGGGCTCTCGCCTTGCTATCGCTTACTGACAGCGGCAGCAGAGCCCAGTCTGTCTGTGCTGCTTCTGCTATCTGCCACTGGGACGCTAATGTGCCTCGTCCAGCGCTGTGCCGCAGGAGAGGAGCTCTTGTTTCTTCAGCTGACAATGTGAGACACAAGGCGAAGAAAGAATTAATTTCCCCTCGTCTTTCTTAACCATAAAGTGTCTCCAGCTTGAGCCAGGACTGTTTTTTATAATCATAACATCATCACACTGTGTCACACTGCTTGAGTGTGTTTCATTTGTTGCTTCACGACAAACCTGCTTTTACTGCACTTTGAACGCGAGTTTGGCCTATTTGTGGTGAAAAGTACAAGGGTGAACAATCCAAAAATCCCCCATAATGCACCAGATGTTGTCTTATAATATGCAGGTGGATTTTTTTTTAAATGTGCGTATTATTGACAACTTGATACCTGACTCAACATACTTTAACAAATACAGATATCACTGAGCAAAACCTCTTAGATTATTTTATATAAAAAATGATGAGAAAAATCACACATTGAATCTCTTGAAGAGTTTTTAAGAGTTCGGTTTGTTTTGGCTCTGTTGGTCTTCAGTGACTGAAGTTGCTTCCTGACTGTGTTTGATTCATTTAGAGTATTTTTTTTTTATTTTACACAGCTGAGCGGTTGTGCATTAGACTGCCATTTCCTTATGTTTTCAACTTCTATCACAGTTTAATTAAACTATTTTAAAGCACTCTCAGCTTTTAATTCATAAACGAGTCGGGGTGGTTCATACAGCTGCAAATCTGTCACTTTTTATTTCTGTTTAATGGACTCTATGCTCTAATTTTCTTGTCAGTAATGAATTAGCTGAGGGGTCCAGTTGGACGGTTGAACCCCCTTCTGAGAATTGAAGAGCATGATGGATGTTTGGTGCTCTGTGATGATCCGTCTGCTGGTTAAAGCTCTCGATCTTGTCTTGGCAAAGGCAGCCGGGTCGGGCCTGCCAGTCGGACGGTGGATGAAAAGAAAAGGGCAGATGGTTAAGAGCTCGTCGCTGCGGAGAGCAAAGGCTGACGGGGAAAATTTTCCTTCATGGTGTGATTAGTTTTTTTAATTAATGCTATTAATATTTTTCATTGGACCAATTAGATGTGCCTTTGCAGGACAGGCTACTGTCCCAGAAAAGGGATGGAGGGATGAAGTGAGCGGAGGTGTGGAGGAGAGCACGTTTTAATAGAGATGGCACCGTAGTGGTCAGGTTTGACACGCATCCATCAACTTTATTTAACGATGAAGTGCCTGGACGGCTGATGGAGATGAAAAATGTGTGTTCCTGTCACCTCGCGACTTCCTGTTACTCTAAGGATCTTGTTGACTTTCTTGGCTCACATCTCTGAGTCATTCATATCTGTTATTTTTATTGTTGTTTTTGTCTTTCAGTCGGCGTCAACATGTTCTACATCTGCATCATCGTCTATCTGTACGGAGATCTGGCCATCTACGCTGCTGCTGTGCCCATATCACTGATGGAAGTCGCCTGGTAAGACCAATATACTCACTTTATCACATTCATGCTCAGTTTTATTGTGAAATTTGATTGATATATTTGGAGAATTTATGGGTGTTCTCTCTGAAGAACATTTTGAACATTTGCAGCTCTCTGTTCTGGCAGCACGGAGCTCCTCTTTCTTCATTTCATTGGCTCCTCTGCCCCCACACTTTGCTCCCATTGTTACCTTTTGAACTAAAGATTAAGACAATAAAGCCTCGGTGACAGCAGCCTTTAGGCCCTCTGACCTCTTACTGGTGCTGCTGGCATCTCAGTTCTTGTTGACCTGCTTCCAGACAGATTTTTATTGCAAGTCCGTCGGCCAGACTGGGTGAGAATAAGGGATTTCATATTGGGACTCTGCCCTTAAGATCCAGGACTACAGATCCAGCTGCTCTCTCCTCAAGTGTTGTTTTAGTGAGACGCTTCCAGGATACTGACACTGATGTTATTGACAGTTTCAGGCAGTTTCTAAAACTTTTTTGAGGAAAGTTTAATATAAACATTTTATTTAACTGTTGCTATTTTATATCAGTGACTTTTTCTGACTTCAGTTTTTAGAGTTTATAAAAATAAAGTTACACCATGTTCATACTGAGTGAGGTCGATCAGGAAACACCGTTAACTTATAAAAACAATGTGCATCCAAGTCAACACTTGAAGGTTGTTTTTTTAAAGATCTCAACCACCGAATTAATGACTGAATCTGTTTTTCTCTGTAGGTCTAAGCTGGTTAAACCTCTATTTAATCTAATGCTCAGTGATCTTTTTTTTGTATTTTAATACAGCTAATCTTAAAATTTACATCGTCAAAGTTTCTTGCTGAGCCAGACTGTAAACACACAGTCGTCCACACAACCTGAGCTCTAAGTTGCAATTAAACAAAACAAAAAAAAAGCATTGAGATGCTCTTTTTTATCAGTTTTCTTCTTTTTTAAAGCCTGTCACCCTTTTTCTAACCCTTCATGCACAACAGTGGCACAAACACAAACTCAGCACACTGCCAGAGAGATAAACGATCGACTGACTCATTCACCAAGATACAGTCTCATTAATACATTCACTTTGCCTCCAGGTGATACTTGAAAAACATTTAAATTCCCTTTTGGTTTCCTTGTTTTTCTGTTTCACTGAATTCATTTACAATGATACAATCAAAACTGTCATTTCGGGTTAAAAAAGTCACATTACAGACTTTGTTTTCTTGTTTCTTTAATTGTCGCTGTGATGAAGCGAGTCTCTCTCCTGTCCTGAGGTGCAGCAGACTGATGCTGTCTTATCGTATTAAATTCTCGTCCACTATGGTCCAAACCTCGCTAACCTTCCAGCAAGAATAAATGTGAAACATAACTGAGACTTCAAAAGCAGTTTGCCTTGCCTGAAGGCACAAAGCACAGACTTCTTAGTACTTCTTACTACGTGCAGAGCCGGATTATTTTATTAGAGTCCGGTCCGTCACACGGTAGAGATGTGGTTTGTGATTTCTTTTAAGAGTTCTGCTTAAACATACAACCTCTACTGCTGCTTCTCCTTCAGCTGATTCATCCCGTTGTGTATTTCATTATATGTAAACACAGAAATTTGACAGTTTCTGGTGTGAATCTGCAATGCATCAGTTTTCACACTGCAACATCTCACCATGTTGTTGCTAAACAAACTGTTTGTTTGTATTCTGTCCTTCTCAGTGGAAATCACTCCTGCAGCGCTGAAAGTGTGAAGTACAACGACACAGACCCGTGCTGGGGATCTGTCACCAGGAAGGATGCGTACCGGGTGTTTCTGGTAAGAACTGTTCCTCATTCAAATACATGAACATATCCCTGTTTTTCTACCTGTTACGTGACACGTAGTTTGTGAGAGACTCAGCTGGTTTTCTTCAGCTTCCTCCTTTTAAATCCTGAGAACTGGAACTTAGTTCAGCACAAGAATCAAGACTCTAAGTTCATTAACTAGACCTGATCCAGGACTATGTGCTATGTATTGTGGTTCTGCATGGATATCTGAAGGAACTCTGATATTTAAATCATAGGTCTGATCTTTAAAATAATTGTGGAAAAAGGGAAAGAAGGAAAACTTCTTAGAGACCTACGAGTTAGGAAAAAACAACAGTTACAATTCAAGGTTACAGCTTTAAGGAAGATGGACAGCACAAGTTATTTCCTACACTTTTACAAAGACAAGGTTAAAGTTGAAGAGGATTCTTGCACAGTTTTAAGTGCAGCCTGTTTTTCACCTGGAATAACTCTTCTTGTAAACGTTTGCTTATGTGACGGAGCTGCTTGACATCAAAGTAAACCTTTGGCACAAAAAGTCCAGCTTCTGTCTCGTGTGTGTTGTGTGCCGAGCTGCCTGCATTCCTGTCGGTTGCTGCTCTTCCCTCAATTAAAGTTTCCTGGACGCCACACCTCTGCACCCGACAGGAAGTGTGTGTGTGTTTGTGTCCTTGAGGTCTTAAGTGAACCAAACTCTGATTTGCACTCGAGCTTTAACTTTGCACGGCGACAGTGATAGATGTGCTGATCTGCTCCTGTATAATTTCTCGCTCCTCCTCCTCCTCCTCCCTTCTTTCCCCTTCTGTTTCCTATTCTCACTTACAGTTTAATGAAATGAGCAGATCCCAAATAATTTGCCAATAAATGAACTCTTCCCCCTTTTTTCCTCCTCTAGGACAAGTTTCTTACTGTATGCAATCAGCATTTAAATGATGCTGATTTGTAATCTCTGGTTGGCTTGTGAACACTTGCAGTTTTGCAGACTCATTTCCAAGTTTCATCATGACCGCTCAAGGAAAAAGATACCGAACACTACGGAATATTTTTACCACTCAACACTGACAAGCAGGGATACACCAGTGTCACCTTTTTCTCTAATTAATTAAACTGATACTCAGAGTATTTGGCTGCACAAGTATCATCCCGATGCCAAAATCTGAAACCTCTCTGTGTGACACTGACTACAGTTATTCCTTGATTAGTGAGGTAACATGAGGCTGCAACTCCACATTCATTCTTAACCACAAACACCAGATAAACCTGTGAAAACTGTATTTGTATTTTTCACCAAGTTTATAAAACTGTTGTTAAAATATGTTAAACTCATCAAAGGACAAACATCAAGTTTAGCTCGTCTAATAGCTGCATTTCATACCTGGTTTTAACATCACAGGGACAACTTTATGTACGTCAGTGAACACTTGGCGTCACAGTGCATCCTCATGTGTCTACAGCTAATGCTCGTGATCAGATCTCTGTCCCTGATTTATACACAAATAAAGACCGTGTGTGATGTTGTTTTCAATTAGCGGGCTAACAGGAGAAGCCGACTTCCCAGAGAAACACACATTTTTTTTACATGTAAAGATATAAAATAAGGAATGTGAAATGTATGCAGGATGTACCACAATATCCAAATGACTAGTTGTCACAAAGTTTATAAAGTTTTCCCGTGCAACAACACATGATTGCACTGTTTTTTTTAGGAAATCTATATTGTTTATCGCTATTTTTTGTAAAATTTGACGTTTACCTACACTGAGATGTTTCCTTTGTCATGAATGTAGTTAAAATGGTGAAACAGGGTGTAAAAACAGTTGCTTAATGTTTGCAGGCAAACAAACAAATCAATATGTACTACTAGACATTGCCTTTTGCCTTGCAGACCACCTTAAATGTAGTCTAAGCGCACAGATCTCAGGATGCACTGGGTTCATTCACACCTGACACATGTTGACACCAGGTGTGGACCGGCTCACACATGCATTTCACACTGTATTGGCTGTAAGTTTCCTGTGTGCACTAAGAGGTTCAGTGTAACTAAAAGTCTCTGCATGTTTATTTTCAGTCTTAGTTTTCTGAGCCGTTTTTACTTTTCTGAGCTCCGTTACACATGAAATAAAAGCTTCCATCTTATATCTCAATACTACTGTGTCTTCATCAGACTCAAAATGCATTGTAATAAAAGTGATTTCATCCATGAAATGTTTTAAAATCACTGCCTGGACATTAAACGCAGAGGCTCTTCCACCTTCACGCTGAAATGCATTTATTGTTCAACATGTGCAGAAAGGATGAGCGGGAGAAAACGAACAGTATTTAAAACAGATCAGTTGCTTCTGACTCCAATCAGCTTAGAAAGGTCAATATGAGCAGATCGGCCCTTCAGATAAGCTTTTAATAATATTTGTTCCAGTAATATTTTCAACATAAATGATAGAAATCTGATCTCATATTAATTGGCGGTCTTTTTTTTTTTTTAAACCAATTCCTGTCCCTTTTTGTGGAATTCTTAGTTGTTGTTTCAGCAAATCAGAAGCAAGACAAGCCAAGAAATTATTATTTCTAATTTGAACTTTGTCTGTTTTCTAATTAGTTTAATAAACATGAATCTAAATTGATTTGCACATATGTTGATTCTCATAATGACGCTTTTTTTCTGTTATTTTATTTGCTTAATTTCAAAATCTGACCTGTCCAGTTTTGCACTGCAGTGGTGTCTGTTTATATTTAGTCTTTATTCAAAATGATGCAGCTGTTACACAAAAAAAAGTAGAAATTGTTTCATAAATATGATGCAAATCGTGCCAAGTTTTCACTGCTGAGCTTCTGTTAAAGAAATGCCTTCGGTCCTGTGATGATTGTTTTAGTCCTTTAGGTTTAGTCATTGATCAGTCCGCTCATAGACGTGCTTTTATTCTGAAAATCTTCTGTCTTTTTGGCCTGGTTCACCCTCTCTTAAATTAATGAACAATCAGCAGGTGGCAATGAAACATTCAGCAGACTCTGTTGAGTTGGTGGACTGTCTCGTCACTCCACTCTGTCTGAGCCTTCGGCGGGTCAGAGGCCCGAAGACGCCGCACAGACTCTGAATGATGAGTCTAAATAATTGACTATTTCCCATCAGCTCTATTCTGCCCTGTGAAAAAGAGGTATGAAAACCTGCGCCACCCAGAATCCACCTGGGCTCCTTTGTATTCTCAGCGTAACACTTGTGAGTTGAGCTGGAAGGACGGAGTGACCTCCTTCCACAGTTCTGACCCGAGTGTCTGTTTTTGTAACGGACCATTTTCTCTCGGGTCTTCCAGAGGTACAAAGTTTCAGAGCGGTCAGTCAGTGAAGCCATGCTCAAAATTACCAGCTGAGAAAAAAAAAAAAACAGACATAAAAGAACAGACCACTGTTTTGAAGCAGGATTCCTCTCTGACTTCTTATAGAACAAATAATATCACAGTTTTTTCATTATGTTCATTCCAGCATGAGAATATTGAGAAACAGGCCTCCGAAAAATTGTAGAACGGCGATATATATTTCAAACATGTTTGAGTTTTTTATTACAAAATCCATCAAGCAAGTATAACTGTGTATCTCAGCATGAAAAGCAATACTGAGAAGAGTTAAAATCAGAGCCACAAGTCAAGAAACACTGGAAAGAAAACATGTTTATGTGCATAATTTAGAAATCTTGAATGCAGCCAGTTACAGAATCAGTTTCTCCTAATTTCTCCCTTTGCAAAGCTAAAGCTTTTCTAGATTTAACTTCAGAAACTGATTGTTTTATTTTTATTTTTCGTATTTTTGATAGTTAACTCCTATTTTTTTCACCTTGTGTTGTTGTGGGTGTACGCCTGTGTTTGCAGAATGAGACGAAGGGGCCTCTCGCTTGTGTCCAGGGGAATCATTTGGGGGCGATGCTAAAGACATCACTGCAGCCGTAACATTTTTAGAGTTTAGAAAATGACGGGAGATTAAAGAGCATCCTGATTATAGTGTTGCTCTAAAGAGCTTTAATCCCCGTGTGGGTGATTGGTGCAGAGAGAGGGAACGAGACAGTGAGGGAGGTTGGATGTCGGGAGGGATTTGGACAAAGGGTGTTGTTGTATTGATGGACGGAGCCCTGCAGGATAATCAGAGGAGTTCAGACCCGACAACCTGTGGACGTTTTTTTTTTTTTTTTTAAGTATCAGTCTGCCACATCAGCCCAGATGTGATTATGAATCCCCACAAACGGATCCCAGCGGTCGCATCTCAGGCTGCAACCAACCATCTGTAATTGCGTTGATTATTGTTTACGATCAGGTTAATAATCTTCCGTCTATAAATGGAAACAATAAATAAAGCCCACTGCAGTTTCTCCGAGCCCAGGCTGGTGCATTAAAATTTTGTTTGTTTGTTTGTTTATCTGAAAACAAAACAAGGTTATTAAGTTTGCAAAGTTATAAAACGGAAAAAAGCAGCAAATCCTTAAAGCTTGCATGCTAAAACAAGTGAAAATTAATCTCTTTTTCCTGAAAAATCACTTTAACGATAAATTAATTACAGGAATTCTGGCTGACTAATTCTCTGTCAATAGACTGAGAGATTAATTGCATCATTTTAGCGCTAATCTGTCTCATCTTTTGCAGTTTGAGTTTCTTGTCCTTGACCTTGTTCTGTCTGGACTTGAGATTCTTAGATTTTTTTACGTGTGAATCCGTTCGGCAGTTTTGGCAGGTTTCCCCCAGATGGCTGCTCCTCAGTGATTGGGGGTGTTTTGTTCACAGTGGACAACAGATTGTGGGTTATTTTTAGTTTTCTGAACAGCTGTCTCGGTACACACGACTAGACCTTTTACCAACAGCACTTGTGACGGACAGGAAATGAGGAGGGAACATTCGGCCTGAAACCTGGTTCGGTTCATTTCTCAGCGTTGACACTTGTTTGTAATCCTCTGTTGGTGACATCAGTGTTTAAACAAGGCAGTGTTTTTTATTCCACCTGTTGCTGAAAGTTGTTTTTTGAAGTGTGTGTTGTCTTCTTCAGATATCTCTGCTCGTGTTTCCTCTTTAACACTTTGAATCAGGCGAGTTTCCAGGCGTCACATTTTTCTTTTTAGCTCCTCACCTCAGGCTCCTTCCTGCTTCATGTGTCAGTCACATCAGCTCAGTGTCAGCATTGGCTTTGACACTCAGCCTACGGGGGGCAAACTGGGGGTAAAAGCTGGTTTAAACAAAATAAAATTAGCAGAATCCTGTATGATCCTCACTGTGATCTGTCCAGTATTGTTATGTTCAGTTTAACTCATCTTCCAGAGGCCACAAGCCACAACAGGACGATGCTGTAATGCACATCAAACTCTCATTATAGTAGGCGTTGTCATCTCTATAAAGACCTGAGTGCTTAATTCACAGATACAGACTAATTAGTCGTGATAATAAGGCCCGAAGCGGCCCGGTTCATATTTCATCAGGTCACATCTTTGACTTAATCAGTATTGACTCCACACATCGGCATTGTCGGCTATATTTATGTCACAGCAGCCAGTTTCCTCATCATAGCCTCTTAAAGCTCTTAAGAGGATCAATTGACCGTGATTTGCCGTGCCGCTGATTGATTCTCGTGTTTGTTGTGCGGGTGGATCGCTGAGGGCTTTTCTCCCCCCATATCTACAATATTTGTTGGCGTTGGGAGTGTGAAAGAGAGACGATGTAGGCCGTTGCATAACAGAGCTCTCGGTGTTGATCCTGGCCCTTTACACAGCTTTGATTGAAAAGATTAAGCGGCCGTGCAGCAGCGGGATGTTTCTGGGTTTTTGTTCAGCACCAGCAGAGATTCCCGAGACCTCAATTAAACTTTTTTGTCCTTGATTGTCCCCCCGCTAAGTTTTCTTTTTGAATTACACTGCGGGGGCTTCGTCACGATGGCTAGCCAAGCAGCGGTTGGTACATTCAGCCCTGCTGGATAGCCAGTATGACTTAAATGGCTGATTTATTGTTCTTCTAGTATGTGAGAAGTGATAGAAAATCAATGCAGCATATGAGCTCAACAGCAGTTTATGCTTACGCTGCACTGTTCGCTGCTTATCTTTATGCAGATGTCTGAAATACAGCGTGTTTCTGTATAACCATATACTGTCTCATGCATTGAAAAAAAAAGTTAATTTGAAGTGCAGTCAAAGTTGTTGCACATCCCCCAAGAGTCCAGAAATGACCCACCCTGCCAGTTTCCTCAATACAGAGCTGATTGATTAATTAACTGACTAATAAAGATTTATTTCAAGAGCAATTTGGGTGACCTTACCATCGGTTCCCTGTGGGAGGATCCTGCCATCTTCTTACTGCAGTTTTTTAACCTGTTACATCCAACAGCACATGAGACATATCAGACAGTTTCAGTTATTCAGCTGATGAAAGACAGTTTGTGTTTTTCCACAAGCACAAAAAATAGATAGAATTGCTATTTAAAACTGAGTTGTAATGCATTTTAAGGTGCAAACCAGCAATGTGGGAGTTTGTATCACTGCTTTCATTGGTATCAGAAGCTGTTTCTTCATTTCAAGTGTAGCTTTGCTGGAAAAGAGAGGATTTATGCCTAAAAACTCCTTTTAGCAAAAGGTTTGTTTTCATACTTGAGCAGTTCTCCCACATGATTTCATATTTTAAGCTCTGTAAAAAAGTAATAAAATAAAGTGCGCTGTTTTCTGTTAACAACCTGCATTAGTTTAATAATGATTGAATAAAGTCACAGAGGGGCAAACTCTGAAGCAGTGAATTTTTTAAATGTGTATATATAATTTAGAGCTCAGACTTTTTTTGTATTTTCTTGAACTGAGCTGCAAAGTGAAACCAAATTTTGATCCGACAGCATAAACCAGAATTTCACACAAAATCTTTGTGCCAACCAAGTTAATTGCAGACATTGTCATGGCAAAGTTGCAAGCAGTAATCTGTAACTTAAGTATCAATATGGAAATAACCTTAACGATCTGAGTGCAGGTATTTAAACGCACCATCAGCCTCAGTTGCTACACATTTCTGTAGGATGAGTACAGTAGGGAGGTTCGTAGTGGAGTCAAGTGGCAGCGACTCTTCCCGTCAGAGCCCGAGCTGTGGAGGAATGACGGTGCAGATGGTTTAGTGGAGATTATCGCAGCAGGATGTGGTGTTTGAGCTGCGATCCACACGGGGGGGAGTCCACTCCACGCTGCAGCAGGAAGCTGCGTGCGTGCGAGCGGCGGATCAGGACGGGGAGTTGTCGCATGATGCTGCTGGAATGACCGGTGGTTACTGGTGATGAGGGAGCGGTTGTCAAGGAGACACGAAGGTCATGGAACAAAACCTGATTGGCCATGTGAATCCTGTTTATTTTTTATATATTTAGAAAGTTATTAGTCCATTTTGTTGCAGCCAGATGAAGTAAATGACTCATAGATTCATTAAAATTGACTTTTTTTGCACTAGATAATATATTTATTCATG
>JAPZDV010000009.1:3615160-3665016 GCA_029814665.1 Acanthurus lineatus
AAAAATCTGCTTTTCATTTAGAGTCTTTTTAGGAGGAAATCTACAGTAATCAAGACACATAATGAACATATTACCGGGCCGGGCAGGAAATGACCATTCTTGAAACCACGGAGGAAGTATGCAATGAAGAAGCAACCAAACATCAAGCACATGGACAGAAGGGCGGTGTTGGGGTACGGCCTTTCAATCTCCAGCTCATGGATGGTGAAGTTGCCGTCCTCATGGTACTCAACATGCTCTCTGATGAGCGGGTGGAAGGGGTTGTCCGTCGAGTCGTTCAGGTGTTCGTAGTTCAGAATCAGAGGGTGGGTTTTGAAAATCTGAGATGAAAAATCAGACAAAGCAAAATTACAGATAAAAAAATTAGGCAACGACTGTGGTGGCAGAAGGTAAATGAAGCAGTGATGTAAAATGGACGAAGATGTGAATGGAAAAAAAACCTTCATGAGCTTAGCAAAGGTCTCGTAGATGAAGATGAGAGAGATGAGGATGGAGAAGATTTCCTGAGTGAAGCGGGAGATGAATCTGACCAGGAAGCTGCCTTCCACGGCCACAATGATGACCACGATCACCACCAGCCACATCCCCACCCAGATACGGCCCACAATGTATTCGATGTCGTTCGACTTGCAGAACTAATATGGGATGAGCAAAGGAAAAAAGATGTCAGTGAGGACAAAAATATCGTAATAAAGATGTCTTTCAGGCGTTTTAACATCTGACAATGCATACGCACAGCGTAAAAAGCTTCCTCAAACACAAGCAGTGGTCCAGAGAAGCCGATGACGAGGACAGGCTGGGCGGCGATGAGGCAGAAGATGACACCCTGGATGCTGGTGGAGATCATGAGCTCTGACACACCCATCATTTTTTCTGTTTTGTCAGCTGGAGTCAGACAGCAGAGAGAAATATTAACAATAAAAAAAAGGCCTGTAAACTCTTGCAAATGAATTGAGACAGAGAGAACATATCTGGGATTCTCTTTTTTTTACCCAGAAGTCCTCCAAAAGTGATGGCCGGGGAGAGTGCAGCAAAGTAGATGAAGATGACTGCAGCGAGGACCTGAGGGTTCAGAGCGTCTGTGTAGTCACTGACGTAGTGACGGAGACGGCGCCTCAGGTCTTTCACCATCCCACCGAAAGGATAGCCTGTACGGGCCAGAGGGTCCTCCCGCGGCTCCTCCGGAGGTTTCTCAACTGGATGAGCAAACAAACTCAATATCTTTAAGGCATAAATAAAATGTATCCAGTAAAAAGATACCTGGATTACACCCTTCTTTAAACCCACATCTAGCTGTGCACAGTACTATAGTATGCTAACCTCTGACCCTGTCGCCAAAGGCAAGACGGGTGTCGGAGGGACGGAGTCTGTCACGCAGCATCTTCCTCTGGAAACCGATGATTGGGTCAAGCATTGCCTTATCTTGGATCGCAGTGGGAGGAATCACAACGCTGCAGTCCATGAAGTCAGCAACGGCGTTGGTCAGATCTTTTTCATTCTGGGCCAAGTAGGCCTCCAGACTGAACACCTGTCAGAGCAGAAAACACAGGAAGCTTTTACTCACCTGCACCAGACAAAGTGGCTGGATGGGATTGTGTGATCTAATCGCTAAAGTCGCATCTCTTTTCTCTCTCTCTCTCTCTCTCTCACCCAGTCGGCCATCAGAGCACCCATAGCGCGGCCACTTTCTCTGTAGTCTATTTCGGTCTGGCTGGGGCCCACCAGCACAAAGACGAAGCGAACGGGGACAGAGCTCTCCAGGGCAGACTCCAACACCACAGAGTCAGTCAGCCTCACAAAAGCCACCACTGGTTTCTCCAGGAAGTCCAGGAGACCTGACGAAAACAACCCTGTTAGCCACATCTGCTCCAGAGCCACATACAAAAACCCTAAAACAAACAGCACACGAGCATACCTGAGAGAACAACCGAGGCCTCCATGTTGTCAGAGGTGTCTCTCTGCAAAAGCAACAGCAATACAATAAATGGAAGATCTTTTGTGTCAATACGTGATATTAATGATCATCATCAAAAACTGTAGACAGAAATCTAAAATGTCTACCTTCTTGGTAACAGAGAAGGTCTGCATCTCAATGTCTCCAGAGGGAGTAACCACAGGTCCCTCAGACTGACTGTGAGGGAGAATAAAATGAGCATAAGGTGCACACTGATTTTCATGTTTTAGAGAGAAAAGGAGCAATAAGAGGTCCTGTGCGTTACCTGCGTCTCAGGAGGAGAGCCCTCAGCAGCCCACCCCGATCGCTTTCACGGATCTCACCCTTGTTCACCAGCTCGTCAACCACCTTCTCAGCCACAGCAGACAGACTGTTGGCACTCAGGTCGAAGATGACGGCACCTGAGAACATTTCGAGTCGCTTTTAATTGGACAAATGCAGCAAAAAGTATCTGATTTCTGCTTCATTTAAGGTGCTAAAGTCACCTGAGCTCAAGATCCTGCGGAGCTGGATCAGACTCTTGAAGGTGAGGTAGGAGACATGTGAGGGACCCCATTTTCCTGTGTTTGGGTCTAAGTTCTCCTCGTAGCCCACCCAGCGGCTGGTCTCCTGCCAGATGTTGCCCTGGAGCTCGTTCAGCTCCACATAGGCCTGTGATAACAATGCAGTGTGGTTGACTGATAAACATAACAGCAGATAATGGTGGTTTAAATTAAACTTTCACATCTGATAAGTGAAAAGAACGCAGACTAACTTGAGCATCTCCTCTCGTGGAGGCATTGGTGTTCACGTTCAGATAAGCTGAAAATCAGAGACAAAAAAAGGTGATATGTGACCAAATATAAACTTTAAAATCTCCAGAACAGTTTCGTGCTCTGTAACGGTAACCTACCGTCTGAGTTGGTGGGGATGAAGACACCCTCCATAGGTGGCTCATTCTCCTCCCCCTCCTGCCTGCTCCTCTCCAGGTCATAGAAGTTGCTCTGGCCTGGTGGAGTCCTGGTGATGTGGAGGAAAAGAAAAGAAAAGAAACACGCTGGTTAAGCTCAAGTGCCTCTAAAAAAAAAACACAACCAAATATCTCACCACATCTTACAAAGTTTTGGTACTTGCTTATCAAATGATTAGATGGAAATTTGGGATTTTTTTGAAAGTGAACTCCCATTGCTGTGTCTATCAGTTAATTAGACTTTAAAGTCTGTATCTGTTGCCAGAAAATGGCTTTAAGTTCATCCAAAGGGAGTCTCAGTGAACTTCTCCTTAACTGTCAAATTCTGCTATTAGCGCTATTCTCTCTTTGGCCACAAGAGGGCAATAATGCTCAACCTATTTCTCCTTGTACGCTGCTTGAGCCAGTAGTTTTTTTAAACTCTGAGTTTTGACTCTCACGCATGTTTACCACAGGCTGTGATAAACAGCTGTCTGTGAGGACCGGCTGAGGCTCAGCTCAGCCAAGACCTTAACGCTGATACATCCTCAGGAGGGTTTTTTTTTTAATCATTTTCTGACTTGTAAATGATCACTTGTGCCAATATCAAAGTGGTAAATATGTCTGTGACTCCTTAGATTTTTATGGAAGTAAACAAACCAGAAGCAAAATGAGCCAGTTCATGCCCATTATTCAAGATGTCTGCAATCTGATTTTATTTTATTTTTTATAAATACTTACTCATTTAACTTAGGAAAACTGTCAGTAGGTTAAATATGTCTTATTGTAGCAGTAAGCAATTTTATTTTCATTGTATTTAGACTCAGTATAACAGCAAACTGCTGTTGTGAGACAACCAGTTGAGGGTCTAACCAGTTTAAACTCTAACCTTATACCTGTGGTAACTGAGCTTTTTAAATTATCTGAGGGCAAAGCAAAGCAAACAAGCTTAATAATAATATCATCTGAAACAGCTGCTTAGGAGCCCTTGATGACTTTATAAGCAAACAGTAAGTTATTTACACACTCAGTAGACACAGAATGTCATTAGCTTTCATTTAAATTTGTATTTCTGGCCATCAAATGAATGTGAGTCCAATATTAACCCTTCTTTTTAGCTAAAATTTGGCTTCACCAGCTCGTGAGGCTAATATCTGACCCTTTAGCTGCTACAGGTTTCACTATGTTCATGAGCTGGTCTGCTGTTTCAGTGCTGATACCACACAGCTGCTTCATCACAGCTTCTTTTCTCAAAACAGCTGCCTGCTGCAGCTGAAATGAATCGAAAAGTTTAAAGACAAAACAATGAGCTTAGAAAAGCTACAAAAAGTCATGGAGCTCAAAAAAGGTCATCTGACTCTTTGTAAAAACTCCTTATTCGAACATCTTAAATACTATAACCTGCTATATTTATACTGTAATCATTTGATTGGAGGAGCTTGTTAGGGTGGTTCATATCTCAGGAGCACTGACTAAAATACTGAGTGCAGAGCAAGAAAGACCAGTTTTCCTTATCTTACTGGAAAGTGGATGCACAACTCAAGCATGCGTTTACACTACATTTACATGATGTTGCAGGAATGAAGGTGCGACCTGCACAGTGTGAATGCAGAAAGGCCTGAATGAGAGCGAGGACTTACAGTCTCAGTGGAGAGGGAAAGGCTGAGTCATTGTCTTCGTATGACATGTCACTGCCCTGGACAAGAGGGAGGTCGAGAGATATTTAGTGAAAGAAAGTTTAATGAAAACAGAACAATGAAAGGAAAATATGTATTGTAACACATCAAGCTCAACAGTCTCCACAAACTACAATTTTTTCAAGATACTTTGGGTTTTATAATTCCTGAGCACACAGCTGTGGAGCTTCAATATTCCAGCATATGTTTGAGCAGATGTAGTGATTGTTTTTGTTGAACATGGTACACAGTTTAGATTTTACAGGGAAGAAGACCAACCTCCTCAAAACTTAAATTGTTTTCCATTGATGTTTTTCTGCTGTTGAATCTTTGAATTCTCAGCTACTTCTATGCATCCCCTAAGACAGAAAGAGAGTACATTATTTTCACAGATGAGCTGTGAGATGCAGACAGGTGCACCTACAGCATCCAAGCACAGAAGTTGCAGTAAATATGAAATATTTTCTTGTAGCAATTAAAGCAGAAATATTCTCATTTTTGCAGTCAAACTTTGGCAGGTTTTTGGATTTTTCAACTAATGATGATTATTTCTGAGCATCTACAGACACCAGTAAAGCCCTCTATGAGGAACACCTAATGAAGATACCACCATCTTCCATCACACAGCTGCTCTGACTCTGCCTGCAGAGCCGAGGCTCAGGACGGACAGTCGATTAGCCGTTGAGAATGTAAACTACGTTATAGTTCAAATAGAAGATGAGCAGAGTCTTATCTCTGGGTTACACCCTTCTGCAACCAGACACCTCTGTTTTCTCCGGCAACAGTACGACGAGAAACTTTCCGTACAGTAAATATCAAGTCATACAATTACATTAAGGCAGAAATACTCAGAATTCACAACAACATTTTTCTAATATTGTAAAATTCTGCACTTAATTTCTTGGGTTGCATTTTAATTTCACAAACAGCTAAAAAAGAAAAAAAGCCTGACACTTTCTTGTAAAATTGCCATTAAAATATATATTTTCAAAGTAAAAATCAAGTGTTTTTACTCAAAAAACTGTGTTGTTTTCTTGCAAATTTACTGACACGTGCACCCAACTGATAAGCAAATGTTAGTAGTAATGCTTGCACAGGAGAAAAATGCTGATACAGCCAGGACGACCGAAAATGTTATGAGGCTGCATTTTAACATTAAACTGTTATTTAGAGTTAACAATTCTTGCTTCTGTAACACAGAATATTCAGATATTTTTTCAAATTTGCCAAAATAAGCAAGTAAGACATTTCTACAGGTGCAGAAAATGGTGTTTGATGCTTGAATGCTTGAAATGTCTGTACAGAAAATGTATGCAACAAACACTGAAATTAATGTTGTTTTACTAAAAAATAATTTAACTCAAGTTCATAGATTTCCCGCCCTTTTTAAAAAAAACCTGTTAGAGACATTGAAGGTCAGAATACACTTGTCTCCTGTCATAGCATCTATGCATCCTGTTTGACCTTTAACCTCTTGTCCAGTAGTGCTACAAAGCGTGTCTGACCCCTGTCCAGAGGAGGCCACACCCTTACCTGCATGCAGTTCCTCCCACCTGGTCTCCAGCACTGCGAACGGGACGCTCTCTGTTCTGTCCGCCGACACGAGTCCAGTGACAAAGTGAGCCGGGACGAGCGAAAAGATGAGTACAGAGAGACAACGAGAGGAGCGGGAACACCCATAAGAAACTACGTCGACCCGAAGAAACACTGTACCCCCTCGACCCCTCTGGTCGCCTGGCAACCTGGCGGGAGGCTGGGGCAGATAAGGCCTGTGTGACAGAGAAGCAGCCCTATCGACCGCAGACACCTTGACTCAGGGATATCCCAACCCTAGTTTTGCCCGCTCCGCCCTCCCAACATGAACCAGGTCTGAGCTCGGACAGGTGCAGTGAGGGAACCTGCTCAGACCAGCAGGCCTAAAACTCATCCTGTGTGAGGGCCACACTGGGGGGGGAAAGAGGGTAGGAAAGGGGGCAACATGTGGTATCAGGGGGAGATAATCTTAGTACGTCACTTGTTTGCGTACAGGGGATTCCCTCACGAGGGGGGGGGGGTAGTTCCTTTAACTTTGGTTATTTTGAGAAACTAGTAAACCCAATGTTTTCATTACAGCCATCAAACTCATTCATTCATCTTTAGTATGTATGACATGACAACTGTGTGATTCCTCAAAGTGAAACAGCTGAAAAATCTCATCACTCTGTTTGACCCTACTTCCTCCTTTGACACATAGCAAAAATCACCAATATCACCTATGTAACCTGGCTAAAATTCAATCTTTTTGTCCATGGATGATTCATAGAAGGTAATTCAGTCATTCTTGGCTAAAACTAGAAAGTTCAGCCCTAATATGTCAATTTAGGCTTCAGTTTATTGACTTCTTATTCATTTCAGATCAGACTTAAAGGGGCTTCCTTTGACTCAGATATTTACAAAGTCTATCTTTTTATCTGTCTGATATCATCGTACTTCATATTCCACTCGGTGCCCTCCTTTCAGCTCCTATCAGTCTGAACTAGTTCATAAAACAGGCCAGAAGGTTGCAGGGCCTTTCCTATCTAAAACCCCCTCCATGGTTAAAAAAAATCTGCTGAGGCCTTCAAATCTTAGCTAAAACACTTATCTTTTAGACCTAATTATTAATTCCCATCTTCAGATACTTCAGGCCTTGTTCTTGTTATCGTTGTCCTTGGACGGGTCAGTTTCAGTCTCAGTGATTTATTTAACTTTACCCGTATGATAAGAAATCAACACACTAAAAGTAAACTTTCTGATAACTTCTGAATCTCTCTCATTTCTGTAATTCTTGCTCCTTTCATCTCTGTTTCTATGTTTTAGAGCTTTTCATCTGTTCTGTTCTTGTAATGTTCTCTTGGTACAAACATCCATTCGGACTCATGGAAGAAATTATTGAAATTTGGTATTGAAAGGTCAAAGGTCACCGTGACTTTATGAAAAATGTTTTTGGCAATGACTCAATGATCCATACACTAATTATGACAGAATTCAAAGTGATGGCATTTTATAAATGAAGGGTCAAAGGTCAGCTTCACATTGATATCAAAGACACTTTTGTGTGCAGTATTTCCATGTCCTGCCCTTCCTTCAGGTCTCATGGTTGACACAGGTCATGTGACTCAGGTCCTACATGTCTGTTAACACCCACCATCCTTCATCCTCCTGCACTGACTCTAAAGCCCCTTGAGGCTAATTGCAATTTGTGATTCTGGGCTGTAAAAATGAAACTGATTTGACTCGACATGGTCACTTCGGGGTGTGACATCCTCAGCAGATGACTGGATCAGGATGCTGGTGTTCAAACCAAATATGGTGACGGAAACTGACACGAGGGTGCAGACTGGTGAGAGAGAAAAACCCCAGGAGTTAACACAGATAATTACAACAAAAAAGTACCTAAAACTAAAGAACCTTGTCTGAACTTTGAACTTTGTATGTGATGATTCTTTTGCAAGGGAGCTGCAACAAAAGAAGAATAGTCTGAATCATGACTCAATTCAATACAAGTCAAGAATACATTCATCCCTCCCTGAATGATGAAGGTTTGCAAACACAAAAACACACAAAAAGTGCTTTAAATCAACAAAAACAAACTTAAGTTAAAAAAACATGGGTGCACAGAATAAAAGAATAAAAGAATAAAATAGTAGCTGCTGTGGCTAATCAATAACCAACCAACAGTGTCCAACACCACAAGGACACAATTTGTCCAAAAGTGCAAAAAGGACTCATAATACATGAACAAAACTCTACTGTACTTTAAGTTTCCAGTCAAAGTCAGAAATATGCAACAAAGTGACCAACAGCTGTCTTTCAGCAGCTCATAGTGAGAAATATCTGAGTTATTTCAGATGCCAGTGAAGCATTAACACCAACACACTTCAATAAACTGGACATTCCCGACTTTTTTTGACATGTGACTTATTAAACAGAAACAATGTTTTCCTGTAAGCCCTCGATACGGGCTGTGAACTCATTTGGACAAAAGCGATTTAGTCATTCAGTTTAAGGGTGTGAAAGAATTTTGTGTTTCACAATAAACCCCCCAAAAAACTGAAATATTAAAATTAAAGAACATTTTCCATAAATGGGCTAAAACCACAAATAAATACTAATGCTATGCTATTTACATAGTTTTCTTTAATAATCATCTAAAATCCACACCAGAGTTATTTCAAAGTTTTCATATTTATTTTTCATGTGTCATAAAATTATCACATGATAAGTTATAAAATAGGTTTTATTGCACCCTTAGAAATTTTAGCAGTCAAGCTTTGATTATAATAGCCGATATTTTTTCAAATAATTACAAACACAGTGTGAATTTATATACCTGACTAAAGTTTCTGATAAAGAGGAAACAGATGAAATGCCAGTGGATCATCATGAGCCACAAAGGACTGTGAAAAACTGAGGAAATATTTTTCTTTAAAAAAAAAGAAGTTTATAATTAATAAAATAAAATCAAAAGCAATCATCCTGTGACCCCTTGAGTTCATCACGGGAATTTTTAAGGACGCTGCCTCTCTGGTTGTGAACCTACTGTTTTAGACAACAAGTGAGTCAGTGAGATCCTGTTTGTCAGAGAATAATGGAGCTTCACAGAAAAACACCATGAGTGCAAACAACAGCATGTAAGGCTGCAATTCTCACGGATCAAAGCTCCATTCTGTCTGTGAAATCAAACACAATGTCCCTGATAATGGATTTCCACCTCCAGTTTCAACAGGATCAAATGACCCCATGAAACATCATGAATCGTGCCACGTGAATTAAACGATCTGTATACGCACACTGCCATGTGCCCGTTTGAAAAAGTGCATGTATATGAATTGCTTTACTGAGTAAATCAACATGAAGGCATCAACTATTAGAGAAAGTCATGTGAACTGCAACAACAATTCTACATTTCCAAAGAAGAAGTTTTTTTTCTGTCACATTGGGAAAGTCTTTGTTATTTACAACTTTTGGTGTACCACAGGGTTTTATTGTGGGGCCCCAAGGCTTTTTCAATCTACAACTTTTACTTATGATTTACACCTGCAACATAATTACCAGACAGAACAGCATGTTATTTGAGTATGTTTGCATGCTAACATTTGCTTATTAGCACTTAAAACAACATAAATTAAAGCTGATGTTTTTTGTTTTGCAGATGATTAGAAACCAAATTATTTCACAAATTACTAAAAAAGTACTTGCTTCTCTACAAATCCATCTAATGGTGGTTCAGATATTTCCATTAAAATCAATAATATTAACCTCTTGGTCCACATACTGGAGTGCAACATGTTGCCCCACACAAAGACTTGGTGCTCAGTGTAAATACATGAATACACACAGCGGGGGGCAATGAGACCGAGCTAAAGTCACTGTGGCACAGGCTTGTTATCGCCAGTAGTGGAAGATATCTGTTGTGTCCATGTGTCTCAGCATACAGTATGCAGACACTCCCAGTCCTCCTATAGCCATTTTCATCCAGTCAGACATACACACAGACAAAGCTTGAACAGGGAGTTTGTGGGATTTTGTGGAAAATAAATCAAATGCTGGCGAGCTGAGATGAGAAGAAGTTTAGTTTAAAAACTTTCCAAAAAAGAACAAAATTTGAAAAATGTATAGAAAACAAACAACGTTATGTTTGTAGGGTACTGATGCACTCATTCATGTTTTATTGTCTGACAACATTAAATCAGTGTTGCTTCAATGTGGCCTTTTTAACACCAAAAAAAATAAAATAAATAATGTCAAAGTAAATGCAGATTTCTAGAGAGTGATCTGAATAAAAAGTATATTTTTCCATAAACTTTATAAACTTTTTTAATGTAACTGGAAATCATCTGAGTGTAGAAGGTAAAGGATGTTCAACCAGTTGCAATGAAAACACACCCATAGCTAGTAATTCCTGTTTGAATTTTTTACAAGCACTGCTCATTTTGTCAGACCTCTAATAGACGACTAACTGAGGCAGCACAGATGGTCTCTATCAGCAATAAAACAAGCAGGCTGGCACGAGTTATCACTGAGAGCCAGAGCCAGCAGCAAAGACCCACCTAGTCGGAGTGTATAACACTTAACACAACATGCCATCCATTAACAAGCTGAAAGTACAGCGTGGGCCTTATGACTTCCCTTCATTGAAATGAAAAAGTACATTCGAGCAAGTGTATTCTTAAATTGCCTTATTTTGCTTATAATTATCTGTTCTTACAAAAAATATTTATGAGCATATTTTTGTGCTCAATGGTCACTGACCTTTCTTCTAATAATAATATTGCACAAAAGTTTACAACACTTTCTCAAATGAGGTTGTATTACCTTTTTTTGTCTAAAAAGGCAAAATTACAACAACTTTAATGGTTAACTTTAACAGTTTGCAGAATGTAGTAAAACTTAAAATTAACAAAAACCAAAGAAAATCACTCTTCATAAAGTATAGAAATTAATTTGTAGCAAAACAAATTATGAAAAAACTCCCCAGGGCTGTAGCAGTTTTTCGTACCACAGCATAGTTATGTCTTTATTTTAAAAATCTCGATGTATTTGGCTTCGGTATGACTGTATCTCACTCGGTGGTTAAATGCCAGAGGCCAGATACTGAAGACAGCATGTGGTGAGCTTGACGCCCCTTAGTGGAACGAATGTGTTAAAAAATGCTGCATGACTAAATGATTTGTCTTTTTCTCGGCTTCACCCATGATCCCTGGAAATCACACTCCTCACAAACTGCAGCCTCTATCAGTGCAGTACTTTTTTTTTCTCTAGTTGTAAACTAAAGTTGTGTAGTTTTGTAAAAAACAAAGCAAAACAAAAAGTTTGGTTTGTATAAATATTTGAACAATTAGACAACTAGAGTCAGGTTTGACTCCATTTGTTTAACACGTCACATTGTTTCTTCGTAGGTGCATGGAGGAACTTAAGCATAAAAATAGCCTTGTTGTTTTTGTCCAGTGCTCTTCGGTTCAAGCAACTGTTGCCATGCAAGCTGTTAATGTAAGACAAAAGCCTGTGCAGTAAAATAATTAGTAGAAGCTGGCAAACACTACCAAGAGATTAACCCTGATAACCACAAAGGGATGCTTCCCATAGAAACAGCTGTTATAAAGCTGCACAGCATCAATAGACTCTGCTGGGATTTCTCAGACATTTGTTTTTAAAGCTGGAAGAATAAACCTATTATATAGAAACTACAAAACATCCTTACTTTAAAACACTCTAATCTGCCTAACTCAGTATATTTACATTTGAAGCCCATTGGGACATTAAAAAAAAAGGGACAAACAGCAGCAAATAACAACCATTATCTTTATTCCAAGTCCTCATTTTTGATATCTGGGGAAACAATGCAGGATGATTTGCGAGCTCTAACAAGTGTGAGCTGACAGACCAGAGGGTGGTGTTTTTCCAAATGCACAGACGATGATTAGATTGTTAAAATTAAATTACAAAGGTTTGTTTAAAGAGAAAAAATGACAACAAAGCAATAGATTTAGTTCAGACATTTGGCAGAGGTGAGCTGCTGCACACAATGGCATCATTAAAACTATGATTTTCTAGGTTTAAAACTATTCCAGTTTGTTATATAATAAGGAAGAAAAGGTTCATTTTGCATTAACCAAACACAAATTACTTGACATTGCTTTGCTTTACCCAAAATGTACAGTATTCATAGTGTTTGACAGTCATCAGAAAAATGCTTTTAAGAGATTAGCATAGAACGGCATAGAACTGTGCAGAGGCAGAAACAGAGTCTCCGTTTATGTAAAAAAAAATTATGCATAACCACTTTGCTCTGCCTTTGCATTAACAAAAAAGTAAGTGCATACAGTATGTGATCAAACCAAAGCAATAAAGACAAAAGTTAAATAACACAGGCAATGAGACTTTAGGAAAATAGAAGTGAGATCCCTCCATCCGCTCTGCAACATCTTCTCCCTGTCTCAGTTCCTAAAAGGAGGAACTTTGGGAACAGAGACATCAAACCATAACCTTTAATCTTTCAGGTTACAGTAATCATTAAGATCCCAGAGCACCACAATGAGAGCAGAGAGGGGAGCCAGAAGGCAGAGCAGAGTTAACAAAGAGCAGCTGGATGTTGTAGTGCAGCTATGTTGGATTTGTATAAAGCGAGGTCTTATCCCAGCCCTTTTAAACAGGGTTGAGCTGGACCAGAGGTGGCACTGGCAGTATACAGCTGCACTGGTTTGTCTTCATGCTGCTGATGTCCATGCAGGACAAAGGGAGGTTTACATGATGACGCAAGGTGCACGGCTTTTGGTGATCTTCTCCACAGGTTTCCCATCATGGGCGTTCTGGACCGCATTCAGGACCTTCAGAAGGAAACAAAAACATAAATAATAGAGACTGTTAATGAAGTAATTTATATTTTATGAGTAGTTAGTTGTGATTGTTTCATCTGTCTGCTACTCACATCATCCTCATATGGGAAGCCTCCTGTCTCAAGCTTGGAGAAGACCAGCTGCCCATCGATTTCAATCTCGAAGCTGCCTATAAATAAAAAGCCAGATATAATAAACATTCGTAAAACGTCACATTACCGACTGTAATCAGCTCAAGCACAAACAAACCAGTAAGAGCTCAATCAGCCCACCGTACACACTCCTGCAGCAGCTGAAGTAACAACGTTACTTACCGGTTCTTCCCACGAAGCCTGACACATCCGCATCGGGAAACTCATCCTTGACACATCGGGCGAGCTCCTGATAGCGGGGCTCGTACCCTCATCTGCCACTGCATGAAAAAAAAACAATGCACATATGTCAAAACAACGTAAGCTTCATTAAATCACAACGTCAACGTTGCTTCTGCCGAGTCACTAAGCTTAGCTTAGCTGTAAGCTAACAGCACTGTACTAATCTCAGTAAAACCGTCTTTAAACTGTTACTTATGGCACGGGCTCAAAAAGACAGACGCAGGTTAGCTAAAAATACACAAAATGAAAATAATTATGATAAAAGATTGAACTACCAGTATTCGACTTTGATTTTCATCCCCATTGTCGCTGCTATTCGTCTGACCGCCTCTATCTCCGGCTTATCTAACGTGTGTGTTCGCTTCCAGGGCAACAATAAATATGCAAAAGGTCGCACTTGATTGGCTCTCCCAATTGCGTTACGTATTTCCGTTTCCGGTAAAAAAACCGCAGGTTATAAAACAGCAATGGGCACACATACACTCTAGATGGCGGTAATGCAACATCAAAGCTCAAGCTGCTGTCAACCCACTAAATAGAAAAAATACGACACGATCGGTGATAACCTTTATACAGTCAAAGGTGAAAACGTGCCCCAATAAATGCTTTAGAAAAGTTTAATCGAGAGAATTGTGTTAATGCTATATTAATGCTAATGCTAGCATGTCGATAAATGCGCTTAGCAAAAAAAGTATGTTGTTTAGAAAGATAATTTTTATAAGAATGAAAAGAAAATGATAATAGAAAAAGACAATAAGCTTGGGATTCTTGGCAACTAATAAGAAACCCTCAAGGCTTGGATCTGTCAAAGCGCTCAGCAGCCAAATGGCTCAGAGTTGCGGGAAACCGATGCGTAAGACTATGTCTGGCTTGCAATAATTTTATTGAGGAGCCTGTTGAAACTTGAAATCATTAATAAAGGCTAAATCCAATGAATCTTTTTTTAATGAAAAACATTACATTTTCCATGTGTGCATGAACAACTGACATAACAAATGCCTCTCTGAAAGACATTCCAAAAGCATAAAGAGACTAAATGCCAAGGAAAGGCACTTTACTAAAACTCCAATACAAGACACGAAAACAGCTTTACAAAGTATTTGACATGTATGTATGTGACTGATTCATCACAGAGCATCTTCAAAAAAAGAAACAATTGTAAGAATTGTTAGCTTTTGTAGATAAACAAAATGCAAACACATCAACACACTTGGCAAAGATACAAAATAAAGCATCAGGTTTACAAGCACAGAAGCATGTCTGAAGCTCAGTGAGAAAAAACAAGACAACAATCAACACAAACTCATTTGTTTGTTTACTGACAGCAGGATTCATCACAGCTCTATTGCTCGACCCAATGGACTTACAATTACAACAGTCTTGATGGTATATGTACAGTGGTTGCCTCGGAGCTGCTTGTGTTAACCTGTCTGACACCCTCTGTTGAGCTCGGACCAAATCACAAAGTCCTGACCAATCTGACCATACACTTTTATTCGTAATCGACAATAACCCCCTTCTGATCCTGTGCTTAAGTCAGCCTCTGATATGCTCTACTATCTGCCTACACAAGAGACAAACTCATCATGGAGCATTTTGTTGCATTTTACACATTATCCTACCGATGTGTTTTCCTTTAGTTGTCCCACCTGCTCTTTCTACGTTTTGGTGGTTCAGGAACAGCAAAGCTATCGTCACCTCTATCCCTCCCCTCCCCACTGCCCCTATCTCCCCCATCCCTCTCACTCCTTCTATCATCTCTGTCCCTCCTGCTTCCATCTCCGTTACGGCTATCGCTGTGGCGGCTGCTGCTGTGGCGGTCTCCGTGGCGGTCTCTATCTCTGTCTCCGTGGCGATCTCGATCTCGATCTCCATAGCGATCATCTCCGCTGTGACGGTCGCTCCTGTCGCTGTGGCGATGATAACTGTCTCCATGGCGCCCTCGGTCCTCTCCGTGTCTGTCCCGTGAGCTGTCTTTCTGTGGGGGAGGAGTGGATTGGGGAAAGCTGTGCTGCGAACTGATCTGACTGGTGGGCACCGAGCTCAGGGAGCCGGCGCTGGTAAAGCCAGACATGGACATGGCGAAGCTTTGGGCCCGTTCTGAGCCATTGGCAGCTTCAGTCGGCACAGAGCTCAGGCTGCCAGCACTGGTCCAGCCCGACGAGCTGCTGGACTTGGTGCTGAGCTTTGGAGGGCCACTAGATGCAGCCACAAAGTGGCTCTTATACTGAGCCTAGAAGAAAAGGAGATATAAGAAAAAGAAATTAGATACCTGGGGGGCAAAACAGAAAATGATGACTCTAAAACCTCAAGAGAGTTGCTCCTGAAGCAAGAAGTTCTACCTGGAACGCTTGTTTCATCGCAGACATGCGATCTCCCATTGCCCCAGTAGCTGGTTTGCTGTAGCCTTCATAGCTACTTGCAGAGGACAACAAGCTGCTGCTACTGCGTTCCTGTAAAAACAACAAAGTTAATCATATTTCTTTGATTTAACTCCAAACATCCTCATTTATCTCCTCAATCTAAGAGATCAGAGTAGCCAAATAACGCTGTCAGTGGTCAATATTTACAAGGGAGTCTGGAATCTATAATGCTGTTTGCTCATTTTAAAGTGTATAGTTATCACTACAATTAAACCCACATTACAAGGAGAAATGAACTTATATTTAGTAGAACTCACAGAGCTGTCAGCGCCCAGGCCTGGTCTCTCTCTGTAACCAAGCCCACCTCCACCAATATTCAGCTTCTTTCCTTTGCCACTCTTGAATCGGGATTTTCTGAACCAGGGATTCTGGGAAAATTGTGTCGACACAATAAAGTTAAAACAATTTACTCCAGAAAAACAACACTATTTATAGTAAGTTATTCTTTTGACTTATTTATCTCACCTGCATGGCTAAATCCATCAGTTCTTTGGAAACACCTTGATTAGCGCCCTCTAGATTTCTCACGAGGTCACCAGCGAATGTGGTGTCCTTGCTGGTGAGGAGAGTGTAAGCCACACCCTTCTCTCCAGCACGACCAGTTCGACCAATCCTGTGTGTGTGCGTGTCAATGTCTCGTGCCACATCGTAGTTCACCACCGTGCGAATGGACGGGATGTCCAGACCACGAGCTGGAGAGGAAGAAAAACAGGAAGGAGAAAAATTGAGAAAGATGTAAATTTATACCATTGAACTAAGGTTTTTCATGTCTCTTTATATTGTTCACTAAACTGTGAAAACAACATGCGGAACAATCAAACAGAAAACAACAGGAAGGAAAGAAAAGCTGAAATCTTCTATCTCCATCACCACCTCCTCTTGTACCCACCAGCAACATCAGTGGCCACCAGAACAGGCAGATTCTTTTTCTTGAAGTCGCTGATGACCTTGTTCCTCTCACTTTGGTCCATGTCTCCATGGAGGAGGCCCAGGCTGTAGCCCTCCTGAGTCAGGTTAGTAGCCAGTTCTTCGCAGTTTGCTTTTTTGGTGACGAAGATGAGGACTGAGCCTGTGGAGGTGAACTCCACCAGCCGTCGGGTCAGCCAGCCCCATTTATCAGATCCACTCAGCAGCAGCTCCACCATCTGGGTCACATCCTCATTGGCCTGATCAGAGAAGACAGTGATTAAAACACTGAAACATTTCAATAAATGGCAAAGTTGAACATATTTTAAATTCAGGGGTTTTTTTAAATTTTATTTTTATTTACTATTGCTATTTAAAATCAGCAATAGTCTAACTATATTTAAAAATGTTGTATTCTTTATTTGTGTTTTAGGAACACTAAAAAGGAATAAAACTGCAAATGTGTCTTTGTATAGCTAAGCTCTAACAACACGTATGTGTGTTTGCAGATAGTGGGGGACGCTGCGCACCTCTCCAATGTCTCCCTGCACCACACGAATGGGATCCACCAAGATGTCTCTGGCCAGCCTCTCAATCTTCTTTCGGAAAGTAGCACTAAACAGCAGGGCTGTGAGAGAAATCATAAGAATGATTTTTAAAAAAAGGCCATGAGCTTTGCTAAGTATGCAAATGAAACCGTCTCTTATCGCTAAGGAAACCTTCTTACTCTGTCTGTCTGGGCGAACATGGCTGGCGATAGATCTAACCTGATACTCTGAAAAGGAAAAGAGAAATGAGCTGCAGAGCACAAAACAGGTTTACAATATCTTTGTTACAGCAGTTCCAAAGCCAACCTACCAAAGCCCATATCGAACATGCGATCTGCCTCATCAAACACCAGGTATGTCACTCTCTGCAGGGATGTGGCCTTCTTTTTGACATGGTCGATCAGGCGACCCTGTGCAAACACACAAACAGAAAGTCTTGCATGTGTTGCAGCAGTGGAGTTTAAATTTTCTCTTAAAAGGAGTGAGACAAAGAAAAAAAAAAGTTTTCTCTGTTCTTACCGGAGTGCACACCACAATCTCTGCTCCCTCCTGCAGAGCTTTGGCCTGCTCCCACATGCTGCCTCCTCCGTACACCGCCACAGAGCGCAGTGAGTAGGCTTTCCCGAAGCGCTTACACTCTGCATGGATCTGGCAAACATTTAAAATGGCAAAAATTAATGAACCAACTTGCTAATCAATGTCATTTTAGTCCCTGACTCAGTCCCTCCACATTTCTTACCTGCTGACAAAGCTCTCTGGTGGGACACACAATGACTGCGATGGGCCCTTCTCCTGCCTCCAGTTCCTTTTGGTCCATGATGTGAACCAGCATGGGCCAGATAAAAGCTGCTGTTTTGCCACTGCCAGTTTTTGCAATGCCAATCATGTCACGTCCAGACAGAGCTATGGGCACACCCTAAAACCCAGAGTGAGAAGAAAAACAAAAACAGTTTTATGTGAATTCCTTCGAGTAAAGGTCCAAATTCTGTCATGTTGAAACCTCAAGGAAAACTTGCACCGTACCTGGCACTGAATCGGTGTGGGCTGAGTGTACTCAGACTTGCGGATTTGGTGCATTAGCTGCTCATCAAAAGTGAAGTGAGCAAAACTTGTACAAGGTTTTGGAGGGGCAGCACCTGATACCTGAAAAAGACACAAAAAAGAATCAGAAATAAAAAAAAAACATTCAATACAGTTATGATGAGGACAACAACAGTTTCCACATGATGAAGGCTCATGTCTACAAAGCCACCACAGCTAGAAATGTTTCTAAAAATAAGATTTGGCCATTAATGACTGAATGAATGAATCAGAGTGACAGCTCCAACAACGTGCATCATTTTAGCTTTATTACATTTATTCATAGTGTGCATGAATCCCAGACTTACTCTCAAGTTCAGTTTCTGTCTTAGTTCCAACACTTGAGTTCCTGTCAGGCTGCTGAGCTCCTCGTGCTCATTGTAGAAGTTTTTCTCAAAAGGAGGGTAATCAATCTATAAAGAAATAATAAACAAAAACAAAATACAACCTTAGCAATTTTTTTAAAGATATACAAAGCTGATCATGGTTCAGTGGTCAGTATTGTCATCTGCACCTCAGAGTGATCAATGGGAGGAAGCGGCAGGATGATTTTCTTTGTGGTGGAGGGGATTGGGTTCCCGTCACTGTCATAGTCAATGTTTTCTTCCTCTTCCTCTTGGGTCAGCCCGGCTGTGGGATTTTCTGCCATGTAGCGGAAGTAGGCTTCCTGCAGAGAGCACAGTATTTGTTGTGAAAAAAATAAATACATAAAATCAGCTGGTTTGCTGCTTATGACAGAATTCAGGCACCAATAACTGACCGTCCTGCAAAGACATTTAGCTCTTCTAATAGAAGAATAAATTATTTTTCACAATCTGACACCAACTATTCTGTCACTTGCTGGCATAGATAAACAATTAAAACAAGCTGCCTAAAAAATTAAGATTAACCTACACAAGAAAAACAGCTCCATTATAATGAGCCTAAATGCAACCTGCTTGGTCATATAGAGGGGAGAGTAGGGGGCTTCATGAGATTAGAGAAGACAGATTCAGGGAATGTTGGGTCCGAAGACCCTTTCTTATCAACGATGTAGTGGATGAAGAACTTTGGAGGGCTCACTCACTTGTTCATCTTCTTCTTCAATGTCATCACGAATACCCCTGCAATGACAAGCGGAGAAAAAAAAAACTTCCCTGCGGCTCGTTCATACTCCCAAGACAGCCCACATCCCACTTTGATCAAGGTCACTCTGCTTACCTGATTTTAACTATGAAACCAGCAAACAGACTGCTGGATGTGCGAAGCTTTGTTGCAATACATGATGAAACTTTGGACATACTTAAGCATAAAGCTAAAACTGTCATTTTTAGTTAGGAAATATATTCAAGCAGTTAATTATACAGGAGTTAAATGCAAAATAAAGGGGTAATGATAACACCAAATTAGTCGACTTATATATTTACTCATATAAAATTAATTCAATTGTGGGCAATTATTTTTTCCTTCATCAAATTTAACCTGAAGCACCTACATAGGGGCCTTAGATGTGACTACAAAACAAATGAAAAAATGTGAGAAAATCTTACTTGGCTGACTTTTTCTCCTTTTCCTTTTCCTCTAGTTTCCTCATGTCTTTAGCCGCTTGGTTCTGAAGGAGAAAAATAATAACACGAGGAAAACAGCAGATGAAGCATTTGGAAGCATATTCTTGTTAGTTTCTGAATAGTCGTAATTCTTTTCTCACCTCAACCTCTGCCATGAAGGCGTCAAGCGGGTCATCTTCACTGTCTGAGCCACCACCAGACTGCATCTGCTGCCGTGTGGGAGAGTTCTCAGCCGGGATGTACGGCAGATCCACATTGCTGCTGGACTCTTCTTCATCATCTTCAAAGTATCTGGTTGATGATGACAAAGATGCAGTGTTGTAAGTTTTTAAAAAACACAAATTTTATCATTAAATACGGATTTTCTCAGGGTTTAACTGATCATATACATAGGTGAACATATGTAGGAGAGATGTAATACTCACGCGTTTTCCTCATCAAAATTAGCTCTTTTTGTCCCAATTTTGTAGAACGATGGTAACTGCTGGTTCTTCCCATATCCACCACCAGATCCCGAGGCTCCAAAAGATGTGTGAGATTTTTGAGTGAGTTGAGGTTCCTCTTTTTTCCCAGCGAGGGAAAATCCTCCAAACCCGAATCCTCGCTTCACACCTGGACCCCCTTTATTCCAGTTCATGGCTATGCTGTATACACAAAATGGAAAACAAGCCTTTAAAGTATGAACGCATGTCCAAAAAGCTAGTGAGACAAATTAAAAAATACAGAGCAGCAGGTGAGCAAGAAGAGTGTGAACTCCTTTCAATGAGTCCAAATCAGAATATATTTGAAAAGAGCATGGTATAACAGACTCCTACTCAAGGACTGACGCTGGCGAAGATGGGCTGCCCACAATCTAAAAGCCAAAAGGTTCATAATCCATCTAAATTCACCAAACACCACACACTTTGACAACTATACACTCCTAGTTGTGTTATCTTGAAGGAATTACTTGACAAAATTAAATTCTTAAAAAATGCATGATGTCAAAAATTCCTAAATGGCTGACCCTGTGTTACATTGTTACTGATGATTTGAGACCGCAGATGTCACGTTGAGCCTTTTTCAGCCAGTGAAATGCAGATTTTTATCAACTTGGAACGAATGTCAATAATAACACCATCACTAATAAGTCTAATCTGAGTACATACATCGGTTTAAAGCTCACACAACACATTTCAGCATGTAGTAAAGTTTAAAATCCTCTCTGTTAGTTCAAACCTCGTTTCGAAAATATATTTGCTTGTACTTGGCTCTTTTGTGAAGGAACTCGCGATAAAATGTGACTCAGCACTTGTCTGAATCACTAAAACCTTATCTTAACTTTGCCACTCAGTGAACAAGGACCATTTACAGCAGATGTGGTTTGTTGGACTGTGACGGGTTCACGAGACTGCCTGTTAGTCATAAGGCCAAATACATGAATGGCTCAGACTGACATTTACTGTGTTGGTGAAGTCATTGTTTTGGGTTTGTTGCTTTTTTAACCAATTTTACCACCTGTGCCATGTTCTCGCTTTTAAAGACGACGACTTTTCTCTGCAGTTAAAAGTTAATGCTAACGTTAGCTAATCACGGTTGGCTATAAATACGCATTAGCTATCTTTTTTTTTCTATGAAGCAGTTTAAGTTAAAAGTAGAAAGAAATATTGCAACCAAACGTCGTAGTTCCAATAACATTTACATGGAGGGACGCATGTTTGGGTAAGCAACCGGATAATTATCGGGCATGATTTTAGAGGATTTCAGTGAATTGGTCTTCTGCTAAACGATAAGTTTTAACCCAATAACATGCACAGGTGGTTACTCTGCGTTGAAGTAATTTGTTTACAACATAAAATGTCTACGATCGTTCTAGCTACAACGTTAGCGTTAGCTCAAGGCCGCAAAATGAAGCAGAGGTGGGGGTGTGAGAGGCTAGGTTCGACACTTTGCCGTGAATATCGTTTAATTGGGATGCCTTTTACAACTCAGAGCAGTATACAAGAACCCTATCTGTCAACTTTGTTTATTAATAATTTCTAAATGGTAGCTTTCAGGGTGCGTTTACCTGTTTCTGATGCCAGCAAAAGCTGAGGAGTCGACCAAGCGCGCTTTACGTCATCAATTCGCGCAGGGTTTTTTCCCTCCCGTTGTTGTGTCGTCATGTCTGTGCGACACGGCGCTCAACTGAAGTGGAGAGCTGCCAAAAACATCCACCGGAGAGGATGGCTAGCTAATAAGTTGTCCTGAGATATAATATTACTCCAACGAGGTACTGTTATTCCAAAGTTCGTAGTGGTAAGTAATCAAAATATTAAAATTATTCCATTTCTTATTACTAAAATAAGTCCATGTAGCTGCTTTAGCTAACGGTGTTTTACTAGCTAGCCTGCGTCTTCCATCATGGATACATTGGCGAATTATTAGCAGGAACGAAGCTCCTCTTGTGACGGATTTGCTATAAGTTGGCCTGTTCAAATTTTATTGTTTGCTGTTGTTGAAAGTTAGCATATATGTGTTTGCATTATAACCTTCATCACTGACGCATAGATGTTGGTTGCTTTCAACCACAATATCGGCATGAATAGGGTAACATCACTTTAGCCAATACTAACCACTGAGGAGTCATCTGGCTTGAAATCTGCTAGACAACACAAATTTAAAATTGCTGTAAGTAATAATTTTAGTGCACTGGGCAAAGAATTAGAAATAGGTTTGGTGATGTGCCAAAAATTAAGTAATTTAACACAGTATCACCTAAGCTATTGGATAGTATTTATCTTCCTATCTATTATTTAATTTTTTTGAATAATTTATGTATATTTATTTATGTGTCGTAAGTTACAACAATGTACTTACTTTCTTAGGAGACTAAAGTTATTTGAGCTAACACACAGGTTCTCTAATACTTTTTTCAATCTATAATATAAAATGTATGTATTAAATGAGTCTTAGGTTCAGTTTTCTCTCTGTTCAGCTCCTCTTTAGTCTGTTAAACTGTTCAATCAGAGTTTTATTTGGTGTTAGTGTACCAGCTGAGACTAGGTTTTGAATATGAAAGTGAGTGATTACATGTGTTGCACTGCAGCTACTGATTTGTAATATCTGATGTGATACATGTCCGTAGTATTTGTTTTTGTAGTAGTCTCCAGCAAGATGAGACCAAACAGAGCTGCCTTCTCCAATTTTTTTTTTTATTTCTGCTTGTCTTTCCAGGTACTCCCTGGATATGTTTTCTTCATTTCTTACGTAACACACTAAAGAGGATCAATGTCTTTTCTGGTAAGTGTTTGCCAGGTACCTCATATTTTAGACATAGGTTTACATAGCCAGGTTCTCGGGAGAGAGTATGTGCCTCGCAGGTCTAGGATTGAAGCTAAAGTACTCGTATTTTTAACTGATATTTCCATTGATGTTGTCTGTGTTCCAAAAGAAGGCTTGATCCCTGTCATAAAATCAGCCTGTGATCACATTTCTGTCAACATTCATAACAAGCAGCCAAGCTCTATTTTTATCAAGGATAAGAAAATAACATGCAGTGATATTTATAAAGTTCTGACTGTAACCAGTTTGCACATTCACCCGGCACTGCTCACAGAAAAGAAGGGCTGCATGACATTTCTAGACTTTTTGAAACTTAAGGTTTCTGTGGCTTTCTCAAAATTTTTACAGCTGCAAAATAAGGAGCAAGCATGAACCACCTTTTTTATCAACTGCTTTAATATTTTTGTGTCTCTGTAGAGCATTTTTTTATTCTTGCTTGCATTTTCTCTCTTTTCTCCATGTCTGTCATTAACTCTCTGTGTCTGTCAGCGTTGGGTATCTGAGAAATTGAGTGTGGAGAGCCTGCGGGATTTGGAGTTTTTTGGAGGTGAGGTCCAAGGCAAAACATAATCCAACAAGAGGGTTAAACATTGTCAAACCACTGCTTACACATTAGGCCTTTCATCTGCACAAACAACAAACAGCATTCTGTTCTAGTTGAGGCTTCGCTCTCAGCAAGTGGTTGCTTTGCTCTGCCTCTCCCATGGGTTGGATTACAGTTACCAAAGTTTCCCATGCAGTCAATCAGTCACATGTACTTTTCTTAAGTGTTACAGCTTAGTTTTTTTTGTTTGCTCTAACAGTGTTTCAGAGGATTGCACTAAGAAAATAATACTTTAATTAATGTCTTATTTTGGGCATCACATTATTACATGTGAAGTTTGTGCCATTTAATTTAATGCTTCTTGTAAATGTTGCTATCCTGTATGTAAAAGAGGTTGCACTCTTGTTATTGGCTGTCAGATGTTTTTATTTGCCATCATACCTGAATCTAACTTGATCTTCCTCAGGTAACTTGTGCGTTAACTAAAACTGTTGGCATGAATAATATTATAGAACTCAGTGTGACGTCAGTGGCTTAATTGTGGTTTGTGATTCCTGGTTTTGCAGCTTCACATCTTCTAAATTCACAATGATCATTACAGCATAATTACAGTTCACACATGAAATTCAGTTAATTTAAGTGCTGATTCAAGAGACCTCTGTAGTGTCATCACTTTGTTGAGTTATCCATAGGTTAGGCTAATCAGACGCCATGGATTATGATATTTTTAACACTGTAAAAAAGCAGTAGGGCATTTAATTTTTACCAGAACATCAGACTGAACTAATTTTACCTCTGCGCCAACAACTCAAACACGCTATATCCTCTGCTAAAATAGTGCAAAGCCAGCGGTTAAATAGAGTTTTTAGAACTTTTCATTTTTGTTCCTGCAGTATTCAGATAATATTTTTGTCATAAAAGAAAATATGTGAATGTAAGTTGATAAATGTAATATTGACAGTAGTTTGCAGATTAGTTGGAGCTTAGTTTTAGAATTAGGGCTTCACACGACTCAGAACAATTCTGTTCTCTGATTTCTGCACTATAGGAGTATTTGTTGTTTAAGCTTTAGGCTTTCATTCACTTTAGTTCGACTTAGCTTTTCCCAGCAGTCTGTGAATTGAACCACTCACCTTGTAGACTTTATTCTGTCCAATCCTTTGATTGGTTGCATGCTCTTGAGAGTAAACATAAATATTTATCTTGGTCTTGATGAAAACCATGCAAATATATTTTATAGTCCTATAAAAACATTTCCCTAAAATATATTTGCTCACTCAAATAGAAGTTAAAGGCCTGAAAGGTTTAGTGCTTTTACCATCAGCATAATTTTCTTAATGGACTGGAACTTTTGACCTGTTGTCTGTCGATTTCTTGCCAAAGTGATTTACTAACCAGAAGCTACAATTATTAACCCTGGCTCGTGTTTGTCCCCCACTGTGACTGATGGTACTTAATGGTTTATTTTTTGGTGATTTTTATCACATTAAGACCTTAGATCACATGGATTTGATAAGAAATACAGAAGAACTGTTCAGTAGTAGATTGAAAGTCGATTGAAAGTGTCATGTTCATGACGATGGTTTTTAATTTGGAAATTCAGTGTTATGACTTTCAGTGTGTGTTTTAGTGGTTTGTTTGTCTTTTTGAGTTCCATATTTCTCCTTATTAGCACTCAGAGTAAGTCTTGTAACACTATTGAAGCTTTTTAATAATATGAAAAGATTCTGGGGTGGATTGAGCTTTCTTTCTTTGCAAGCTTTGCCTCATTCTCATTTCTTGCGGGCAGATCATGGCTCCATATTGCATGTTTGTTCATGTGAATCATATCTGTTTTGGTTGCTCACTGTTCTCATTGCCTTACATAATATTTGGAAAGAACCTGCAGGCTTTAGCTGGAATCTTTTTTCACTTTTTCACTTGCCATGGGAAGAGAAAAACTAATAGTTATTTATGCAGAAATAAGAATTTAATGGAGTAAAAAGGAATTTCTGCATTTTAGTTTAAACAAATGCTCATTAATTAACATGAAAACTCTCTGTTTGTATTGGTTTATAACTATGTGTGTGGTCACCTGTAAGACAAAGCTGCAGGTTCAGACAAAATCCTGTCAGTGACAGAAAAAAACAGTGACGGTCATGTTATAAAATTCTGCAGTCTGCTGCAAACCCCCACTATCAGATGCTGCACTTCAACAGCTGGTCTCAACACAGATAATGACAATAATTATACCAGTGAACTTTATCTTTACCCATATTGCTCTGGACCCTTCTCTTGTTTTGTGTGTGTTCGTGTCGTCATGTCATTGATGTGGTTTTTCTACCCCAGAGCAAACTCAGGGACTCTCTCACAGGAAAGTAAGTGTGGAACTCCTGTCACTGCATCACCATCCCCCCATTTGCCTTTTGTGTATGTGCGTGCATGCTTGTGTATGTGCGCACAGATTTTATATGTAGAGGAATCCACAAAACCCCCCCGAGGCTTTGCACATTTATGTATGCATGACACACGCTGCACATGCTCTGAGCTCAGAAGATCTCACCTCACTCACCAGGGCTTCTGTTGGGGAAGACGGGGAAACAGCAGCGTGTTCAGTGAAACTTTTACTTCCTCTAAAAGAAAATAAATGGTCCCGTCTGAGTCCTCAGTGTGCCGTTAACTGACTGTGCCCCCCGGTAACTGCTTCGTCTTGGATTTTTTGGTGTCACCTCACTAAAAGCCACATTTTCTCTCAGAACGTTCTGTGTTGTGAGTGTTTTGCGTTTTGACACTTTCTGTCTGTGCAGACGGCCTGCTGTCGATGGTACGGTGATAATGTCACAAGTCCTTCACTCTAATGTCAGCCACTGTTCGATCCCCAGCGGACTGATGGACGGAGTTCCATGTGTTCGACTTCAGCAACGCATGGCAACCCCTCCTCCTGAATCTGATCACATTTGTACCGAAACATGTGATTCGATCAGCATATACAAACGTTCCCTTAACTGATGGCTGCTGTAGCATGTTTGACTCCCCCCACCGTGCCAGTTTTAATGCACAACATGTGAAGTTCATTTATGAGGCTTCGCAGCTGTAGAACTGCTCAGACACTGAACAGCTCCTGAAGATATTTTCAAGTTGATCAAATGTCTGATCTTAATCTTGAGGTCACCTCTGTTCAGTAGGAAACGATTATGCACAAGGAAATGCACAATTGTTATTGTGCATCTTCATTCTGGTCACCATGGAAACAGCTTGCCTTCATCTGCCTCCACGGCTTGCTGCTGCAATCTGTCCATTTCCATCATTTGAATGGCAATAAATTGATGGAAATCAGGAGTCCTCACTGTCAATAATATTAACTTCTCTCTACGTACAGTTTCAATGCACAAGCCTGAATGAGTATTTAACTAAACACAGGAAAGTGTAATTATGTAATTATCTGATACTTTTTTTATGATATTGTAATAGAGGCAGTTGTTAATGTAAGACTGTGAACGTAAGAATAACCACATATTACAGTTTCACACATTGAAACAGGTATGTCATAACTATCTTGGGCCATAAAACATGTATGCAGTTTTATTTTGAGTAGATCTCTAGTGTTGGAACATGTTTACATTAGTGGACTTACAATAGAAACTTATGTTTTACTTAACATTTTGCTTGTGAGGTCTGGAGTACCAAACCGGTATATTTCGAATTCCTGTTTTGTTTTGTTTGTTTTTTTTCCTTTAGCTAGCGCTAGAGGTCATGCTAACACAGCTTGATAGCATTCCTCTCTACTTTGGCGATCTTTTAACAGTTTTCTCACACATGACCAGCCCTGCAGTAGTCCCTTAGGAGCTCGTTAACACAGTCCTGCGCTTGAGAAAAGTAAAGTGCGCATCACAGCCCATCCTCATTCACTCTGAACCCCCCTCCTCCATCTCCAGGCCCATGAGGACAGCCAGGAGAATCTGACCTCCATCCCACGTCGGGACACCATGGGCAGCTTCCTCCCTGACAGCAGCTCCTACGAGCCTCTCACAGTTATCGGTATGTGATGGCAAAGACGCACATTAGAAGCTCTGTTGGCTTAAGTACAGCCTCTGACTGTAATATATTTACAAATGAAGGATACAAAATGTTCAACCAACTTGGATTTTTTTAAGCACACGTTTTCCAAATAGAACAAAATGTTTTACTTTTCATTTGTAAAGTAGTTTAAGACTGAAGCAACTCAGTACCATTACTAAACTACGCATTTGTTTGGCATTTTACTGTGTCTGTAAATACTGAAAAAGACAAGGACTGGCATAAACTTGTGTAACAGTATTATATCTAGTTATATAAACGAAGGCTGTGTCTGTTTTTTAAGGCCGAGGCTTGGACGACTTGATGACTGTGAACCTGGCTCGATACAGACCCACTGGGGAGCACGTAGCCATCCGACGGATTGACTTGGAGTCCTGCACTAATGACATGGTTACTTACCTGCAGGTCTGCATCCACACTCGATCCCATCACTCTGCCATGACTCAGCTCCCCTGTGGTCTCTGCCTCTCTTTCATCTCACTGGGAATAATTACGTAACCCCCGTGTCTGTGCTCTGATTAACTTTCTTGTCTTCACTGCTCAACCTCCGATTTCCAATTAGAGTCAGAGTCATCTATTCTCCTTTGACATAATAAGATGTAATTTCATTTTGTCTGCCTCCAGGGCGAACTACATGTGTCAAAGTTGTTTCACCACCCCAGCATTCTACCTTACAAAAGCGTCTTTATTGCTGAAAATGAGTTGTGGGTCATCACCCCCTTCATGGCTTATGGTAAGAAATATACACTTAAACTCAGCTGTATTTTAATATAAATTAGAAGTTAAGTATGTTATTAAACTTTTAAAGTAGACTCTAGTAATAGAGAACATTTTTCTCATCATAAGAATCTGTATTTGATGGTCTTTCAGGGTCAGCCAGAGATCTGATCTGCACGCATTTCACTGATGGCATGAGCGAGCTGACCATCGCGTACATCCTGCTGGGCATGCTCCGAGCTCTCGAATACATCCACCACATGGGATACGTGCACCGGTGAGATGCACCTCCACACATCTGGTTTGAGCTTTTGGAGGCGGACTTGTCTTTTTTTTGTATCACATATTATATCCATGCCAAATCCAAATTGATCAGAATACTGTGAAAAAGTTCAAAAAAAGATGCAGATTTCTTGGCCTATACCTACATGCACTTTAATGAGTTGATATTGAAAAACCATCGTGCCATTTTAACCATTCTTGTAAATATGGTTCAGAGTGATATTCAGTGTCTTAATTGTCTTTGATTGTGTGTAGGAGTGTGAAGGCCAGCCACGTGTTGATCTCAGCGGACGGACAGGTCTGCATGTCGGGTCTACGGAGCATCTTCAGTCTGATCCGTCACGGCCAAAGAGCCAAAGTTGTTCACGACTTCCCTCAGTACAGCGTCAAGATGCTGCCTTGGCTCAGCCCTGAGGTGCTGCAGCAGGTACAGTGCTTCGTTCCTCCACAAACAAATGTATTATAAAATCCTAGTTCAAGGGTTCAAATTCAACAGCTGCTGCTGCAAGGGTCACTGTTACTTTATCAGTGCAGTTACAAGGAAACAGAGGTGACGTGGGATGAAATTGACTGTAAATTTTATACATGTATGGTTTTTTTTTTTTTTCTCAGAACCTGCAGGGCTACGACTTTCGGTCAGACATCTATAGTCTCGGCATCACAGCCTGTGAACTGGCAAATGGACACGTGCCCTTCAAAGACATGCCAGCTACACAGGTGACAAAAACCGAAGTGTACATTGATAAAATTAAGCTTGTTGGTTTTTAAACTTGAAAGAAAGTATCTTATAAACAGAAAATAAAGATATAAAGGCTGTTTTTGATGAATAAAAAAGGTAGGTAAACTGAACATTTTCAATGTCTAGATGCTGCTGGAGAAGCTAAATGGGACGGTGCCGTGTTTGCTGGACACCACCACCATCCCACCGGAGGAGCTGTCGCTGAAACCGTCTCGCTCCGGTGCCGACTCCGGGATCTGCGAGGGTCCAGGAGGTGTTCGACACTCCAACGGGGAGCCGTCCTCCTCGTCATCAGGACACCCCTACAACCGGACGTTCTCCCCACACTTCCACGCCTTCGTCGAGCTGTGTCTACAGCGAGACCCAGAAAAGAGGTTTGCTCTCTTCTTCTTCTTGCATTCTTAAGTATTTTTAGGACATTTTGTATCATTTTAAAGGTTTAAACATGATTGTTTTTCCTTTGTTTTCCTTCAGACCGTCTGCCACCACTCTCATCGGCCATCCCTTCTTCAAACAGGTGTGTAAGATACCAGCTCAAAGGTGACGCTGCCGCTGTTTTTCACCTCTGGCACAACAAAAATACCTGCTCAGATTAGCAATTTAAAACAAATTTGATTTCCTTTTGGTGTCAGTTGTTTAAACTCTGGTTGAACTAGGAGTTTGTGGTGCGAGAGTGCAGATGGAAACTTTTCAGTTCTAAAACACATTTAAACTTACTGTAAGGACAAAATCCTTGCTGTCACAAATTCCAGTTGAGTAGATAATACATAATATATTGCAATACATCAAGGTGACTTCACATAAAACACATTGTCTTAGCTGCCTTGCTGCACCATGCCATTAATGTTTCTATCACTTCTTCGATTAGAAAGGAGACGAAGAATAAAAATATATTTTACGTACCATGTGAAGAATAAAAAGAAGTATTTTTTAAAGATTGTACTTCAATTGTTTTTTTTAATTTGCCCTCTCAGATCAAACGCCGGCCCTCGGAGGCGCTGCCTGAGCTGTTGCGGCCCGTGTCGCCCATCACCACCTACGAGAGCTCCCAGCAGCAGGACTCCCCCTCTGGACTAGCAAGTCTGGAGTCGGGTCTCAGTCACCTGGAGGTGGATGACTGGGACTTCTGACAGTGGATGACTGAGGACTTGATGGGGAGACACTTGTAGGACTCTGACGGGAAAGTGTCTTGGCGTACAGGACGAGTTTGTTTTTGTAATAGTCCCCTTGTAAATAATTCAAATCTCCAAGTAGAGTTGTTATTCTCAGACAGAGGTTAAAAGCCAGCAGCCATCTTGCCTCTTTTTGATGTCTCTCGCATGCTTTTGTCCTCTAGATATGCACTCTTGCACTGCACTGACGGCCTCTCTTTATTTCATACGCACATACACACACTCACACCTGTTTACAGATTGTACTCACACATAACAAGCCCCCCGAAACCAAAACCAAACTCCTCAGTTCCTCGTGCTGTGGATGAGGTTTCGGGGAGGGTCTGTGGATGTAAACGCAGCTCGTACCCTGAGATTCTCAGAAGATGAATCAGTGGAAAGCTGCTACGAAATACTCAAAGGGGACGCTCTACCTCGTTTGACGTGGGCCATCTGCTCAGTGAGACCACCGTAAGGGTGCACACCGGTCCTCACAGCTCACCCAGCACTCTCTGCACCGGATGGAAGCTTCGGACTGAGGATAAATGAACAGCATACACACACATTTCTTTGCTCTTTGCCTATGTTAGGGTGTTAACTCCATCTTGTGCTTTCTGCATCACTTTTGTTGCAAAGAGGTTAAAAGATAACACCTGTTTCATTTCACCGTGAGAGCATAGAAGTGTATTTCCTTGAGCTCACTCTGGGTGTGATGTTACTCATGTCAGACATGAATGTTACGTTGGTGCTTGTTTTTGTCTGCTTGTATGTTTGAAAGTGAGGGCAAAGCAAAGTGTTGCAAATGTAAAACTTGATTTTTAACAATAAACATTGTTCACTTTGATGTTTTAACTTTACGGTATCACACAGTGGTACAGTTATCTTAAAAAAAATTACTTTATTCCAAATTTACACGGACAAACACATAAGGGAAAGGCTGAAAAGGTTCAGATATTGCTAATCTTCCTCATCCGAAGGTGGCTGGTCTGTTGCAGCTTGACGTTTCTCCATCTTGGCTATCAACTCTGGAATAAATAGAAAATAAAGCAAAGCATGATTGAAGGGAATCATTCTGTTGAAATTAGGAAATTTCTCAGCAGTAGTTTATTCCTTCTTGAAGGGTCTTTTGACAGAAGCTGCTGACCTTTAGCGGGGTTGAAGACACCGTTGGTTTGGGTGTTGCACACGTAGCAACGCTTGGACCTGCGATAATGCTGAAGAGCACAGGCCTCACAAAAATAGTGCCGACACCTGGGAGACAGGTAACTGGTTAACACTTTGTAACTAGTCATAAACACAGCTATGAGCAGGTGATAAGCAGAAGAGAACAGACTTACTTTGTGATGATGGGACTCTTGAAGGACTCCCTGCAGATGAAGCACTTGAAGGGCATATCCTCCTCGTCGCTGCTCACCTCGTAGTTCTCATCGTCTAGATGAAAGTGCAGCATTGATTAGGAAGTTCTTATTCAAGTAAACAACACTGACCACAAACACCATCTCCTGAACTCACCATTGGCTCCATATCTGCCCTCCTCCAGTTCCCTCTCAATCTGCCAGCCATGTTTGTAGTCTGACCTGTCGTGAAGGAACTTGCAGCTGTCTAATGGCAGGAGAGAGAAACAAAGAAAACTGAAGTGAATGATCAAGATGCTATAAAGCTTTATTGACCCAATAGAAGACTAATATTTTGATGGTACAAATCTCATAATCACCTCCAAAACCACAGAAACCCGTCTCCTTGTAGTCTTTGCAGATGTCCGGCTGGTAGTCCCACCTGACTGTGGCTCTCAGGTGTTCAGGGGCACGGATTGGTCCTTTTCTGATTGCAGAAAAAGTAGGAATGCATCAACAAAAACTGATTACATATTAGCATTCATTAGTGAGGAATGTCTAATGAAAGCATATGATGTGAATATGCCTCTCTTTACTCACCTGACCATGCCAGAGGAGGCGTTGCCCATAGTTGTGTCTTTTGGCTTGATGAACTTCTGGTAGTTGTTGATGCCACGGTAAATTTTATCGTCCTCTTTACCCGTCAGCTCCTGTTGAATAAGAAAAAATGATTCAACCAAGTTAAAACTCAATTTTAAAAACTTCTGGCCTACAATCCAGGTGCATAACTTAACATTACTTTTATCCAAAGTCTATTGAGAAACATTGAAATTTCAGGACTGACTTGGTGCACTTACAAATTAACTAAACATTTTTTTTATTAATTAAATGCAACACTGAGCCACTAGTTTGACAACACTTCATATTTTACTACAACATATATCAAAATGTATAAAGAAAAGTCTAAATGTGTGTAAATGTAAATGTTCAGCTTTTTGCAAAACCAAATAATAAGAAATAACATAACTGAGTGTACCACCTCTTGTATTTTCTGACTCCTCTCAAAGATAGCCTGTGCATCCTTGTCTCTCTCTGTATCCAGCTCATATGTAGCAGTTGCACCCATGTCTTCTGGTCCTTCTGGTTTCTTTTCTGGTGAGACAGAATAATGTAAGTTTAGGAAAAATATCCACAGTACATCAATCTCACCAAGAGACTGCAGCTCCACAACCAAAAACCAGACTGTAGATGCACAAAAACAACCACCGGATTGAAGTCTCAACTTACTGCTGACCGTGTGGATTTGTAGGCAACAGTGATCTTCTGGTCTTCTTTGTCATCTTCATTTTCACTGGAGGATACAGCGTCTCTTTCCACCTTCTTAGACTTAAAAGGGACACAATGGTCAGGTTTACCTCACTATCATTTATTGCAAAATGGATTTTAAAATCTCATTTAGTCTGGTACCCTTTGAATCATGGGATTTATTCGAGCGTCTTTCTTCTCTCTTCTGACCACAGAGCTCTGGTCCTCATCGCTGTTGCCATCTTAAACAAAACAAACAAACAAACAAAATACTTTTCTGCATTTTGTGCGGAACTAGATCTGCCAATTTCTAAGTAATGGAAAGCCTTTTGTGAAAATACATAGACGCAAAAAACTTGTATAAAGTTGAAGCTACCAAATCCGAGGGAGCTGGAACGCAACACAAAACAAGGATGATTTTTAATAACATGTCTACAGTTTAAAGTGTTTTTCTCATTTTTCGTTGTCTATAACGTATTTAGCTCTTATCAGTTTAATGAGAGTGTCTTTATTCAAGACAAGACAACAACAACAAACCAACGCTAGTTACTGTATTATTAAGCTAGTTTGTGTTTGACATTTCATGTCTGACGACGAGGACACGGTGTAACCAGCACAGCGGATAACAAAAACATTTACTAAATAAGGGATTACTACCTTTATCGCTGTCGCTTCCCTTTCTTTTACGTCCAGAGAACTTCTTGTTGGATTTTTTAAATATAAAAGTGCATGGGCCCGCTTTCGGTTTGTCCGAGTCCGCCATCTTCCTTGTAGCGTGTAGCTGATGTCTGTGCTAACAGCGCCCCCTGGTGTCTCGGAGTCCTTCGAATATGAGTTTCATTAGTGCAATGGCAGCCTCCTGCTGGTTAAGCGGCGAATCACTGCTGTCTATGCATTTATAGACATATTAGACCTATTTGAAATAAATTGATTCTAAAACAAAAACATAAATATTAAATATACATTTTTTTGCAAAGCACGGGCTTTGCTTACAGAAATATGTTAATTGTATAAATAAGGTGTCCATGAGGGACTATGGAGTCCAAAAAAGGATACCTTATTCAAAAGGTGTTATTTATCATATATAACTATATTGTTTACCTTCTATGTGGTATGACACCATATATACTGCTATGAGTGGACTATGCCTTTTATTGTAAGAGTATTTGCTTTTATTTTGTATGTTCAATTTTGCGCCTACTCTGTAAACCAATTTACCTTTGAGTATAACACAAGCTAATCAATCAGTGTAGCGCTGAAAACATCTGTGATAATGAGAAAAAATATCTAGAACTGAGAACTTTGCTGATCTTAATTTTGATATATGCATAAGAGGCAAACATATGTCAAAGCCGACAGCTATTAACCGCTTTGTTGTTGTTATGATCAGATAATTACAAACTCATATATGCAGATGTGCTGACATCTGGAAAAGCTATTTAGTACGAGTCTACAAAAACACATGAAGGCATCATTTCCACTGGTATCTCAGCTGTGCCAAACGCATGACGTACGCTGAATGAAACAGGAAATAAAGGAGGAAATAAAAGTGTCATTACTCGACAATCAGCACAGTGAAACGCAAATAAGTGGAGATGATTTTACTTCGAAACTTCTGACCGGAACTTGTGCATCTCATCTCTGCCTTGACGCTGCTGACCGTTTTTTCTGTCGCCCTCCTCCAGCAGCAGCATCCGTGGCTCCCCGCAGAGGACAGCGGGTGTTTGTAGGACACAGGAGGGGAGGGAGGGGTCCTGGCCTGGGCACGGATCCCGAAGAGGCCCCGGGGCCGCCGCTGGATGGAGTCGGGCTGCATTCAGACAGCAATGGCTATGGGTCTGACATCAAAAAAGGCGTCTGCTCGGAGCGTCGGCGTGGAGAGAAAAAACCTCATCACGGTCTGCAGGTATACATCACGACACCATCGACAGGCTGCATTATCTCTAAGTGTCGGTTCCTGCGTGCTACATAGTTCAAAATATTTTAAAAAATGATAACAATGGGGGGTATTTATTAAAAATCTAATTTCTGGGCTGATTCCTGGGGTCAAGCAATGGCAGCAGGACACAACATAGATGCAAAATAATGCACATATTTCTAGAAATGGGAGGGATGAAGAGGAGGCAGGTGCGTTTTCACCTTCACATACCCCTGAAATTAGACCCGCTCGTGCAGAAAATAATATTACCTTTCATTATCAGTGAACTCTTTTCAAATGCTGAGTAAAATCCCTTTAAAAAATGTTCATTGTGACATTTTTAAGACCCCCTTTAAAATCTCTCGTAGGAAAGTCTCTTAATCCCAACAAGGATTTTGTTTGTTTGCGTGTTTGTTTTTGTTGTGGACACACCTGCCCGAGTCCCTCCTATACTGATAAATGCAGCTTCCAGGGATAATAAATAATGCTAGTGATTATCTAGTGGACTCATACTGTCAGACTGAGAACAGAGCTGGAGAGAAAAGCCGATGATCAACAGCAGGTTTTTCCCCCTCCATCACAGTCAGGTTGAGTGGCTGCCTGTGTGGGACAAGGGCATTTGGAGCAGTGCAAGGACTCAGCCTTCACAGTACAGAGAGTGCCGATGGACCGGGATGTGCACTGTTTATATGACTGTCGTGTGCAGTGTTGAGGGAGCTTTGAGCTGTAAACCACCTGAGAGGAGCTGTAATTTACCTGAGGAGATTTAAAATTTTGCAACATGTCTGGTTGCTCGTGTAAATTTAATCTCTTGGATTTAGTGATGAAACATTAAGCAAGCATTAAGTATTATAATGATAGTTATTCTGTCATTTTAATGCACAGGACTGACAGTGAAGTGATCTGTTTTGTGTCTCAATAGGATTTAAATTGTGAGTTTTTGACTTTATTTGTTGTTTGACCTTATAAAATGCAGGTCTGTCCTCTTTTAACCCCCTATCGCAGGCTGAGGTCTCAGTGTGTCATGGTTAGAAAGAAGTTTTACAAAGCTGGATTTTTTTTTTGTCTTTATTTTAATGATGCTTAGTGGCCCAGATGATGTGAATGGATTTGATACTTTACAAGAAAATAGCACAGATCCAAAGAAAAGTCTGAGAAAACATCCTTTTTTTCGCCATTTAATCGTCTTGTGACCCTCAGATTTTTTTTGTGACCCTTTGAACTGCAAACCTAATGCATTCATATTTTATTGTTTGCAATGATAATCCTACAGGATCACTTTTAAATTAAAAATATTATTGTACTTTAATGTTATTTACATGTTTACTATCGTTACTCTTAAGGAAAATATTAAGAAGTCACAAATAAATTACCATCAGGATGATAAATGATACTGCAGAAATACAGATCCATTATTATTGTCTCGGTAGAAACTTCCAGAATTCAAATATCCGCAATGATTCAAATTAAGTTTAGTCAAAGTGAGTCTTTAATATTGGGACAAAAGCAAACAAACAACCATATTCATTATGATTTAATCTGCCAAATGTACTTTTTTAGGAGATTAACAGAAAAAACTATCTTCACAGAGCCTGAGGTGACATCCTCAATTAAGTTATTTGTTCAAACCAAAAGCCCAAAACCCCAAATTTAAATCACTGCCACAAAAGATATTAAAACTCAGAGTTATATTTTTGCATTTTTGTGCTCAAAAAAACATTAAATTATCAAAATATTTCCTGAATATTTTTTCTGGATTGAATTATCATCTCTGTTCTCCATCATAAAGCTCTTCTCGAGCTGCCTTTCTTTTTCTGTATTACAGTATTTTTATATTCTGTCGTATCACCAGAGAGTTGTTGGAAAATTATAGCTCTACTTAGATGCTTTTATAGTGCTCTCGTAAAAGTTATCATGGCTTTACTATTAGAAATGAATAGTAAATTGACTGTAGTTATAAATGGTATTGTGGACGTGGAGGTAAATATTTGTGTCGAGGTTGCAGGAGCTCTGCGAACGTGACGTCACGAATCAATCCACAATTTCCTCTGAACTCCTTTCTGTTTCATTTTCTAGGAAATGTCTTTGTCTTAAACTGCTGATTAAAACTTTAAAAATATGAAGCACTTCAGAGGCTACAAAAGACGACATCCAGACTCTCAAATAGACACACAATCAAGCATTTTTTTATTCCAGGACCTTTCTGTCCAAAGGTCCTGTCTGCGTTTTAGTGACTCATACAGGGAAGCAAAACACACGACATCACACAGAGCATGTCTGCAAAGAAAGAAAAGTTCTCACAAAAGGACCAACAACACAGAGAAAGATTAGCGAGGGCACAAAAAGACTGTTGTTTTCAGTTTTTGGCCTGACCGAGCTAAGACCAGTTTAATCATTTAAGCATTTTTAATGACAAACACACAAGACGATACAGAAATAAACCTCAAACAGCTTTCCGTCAGTAATGCTTACGACACAGTTTCTTTCCGTTTTCTAATGAACAACATGACATTGATTAGCTTCAGTCGGAGGGCGACTTCCTCCAGGCGAGCCTTGTGGTGGCGCTGTTAGATCTGTATCTCCCCCCCCCCCACACCCACACACCCCGTTCATGATGTTCCTGACCTTTTTTCATGTTTTCTCTTCTTGATGCTATTCAGGTCAGAGTTGATTCAAGTAGTCAAAGGTTGTTGTGTGTTGTTGTGCACACTCAGTGGAGAGAGAGAGATCCTGAATCAGCAGTGGGCCTCTGGCGGCGCATTAAAGCAGGCGTCGTGTTGCTGCAGGATACAGGATCCAGGCTCCGTCGTGCCGCTGAGACGCAGCTTCTCCCACCGCCGCCGCCTGGCTGCAGTAGCTCAGCTGACGTTAGTGCAAGATTAGTACACCAGGCCAAGCTTTTATTTACCCCTAATACATGTGTGTAGATATAAAGTCTGACCTCTTTTTTTCCTCACGGTCACATCGTACACGTTTAAAATACAATCAGCACACACAGAGATTAACATTTTCAAATCCTAACAATCTGTTTGAGGGAGTTACGTCTTTCTGTGGGACTTCGGAGAGAAAGAAGGGCTGTTTCTGTGCAGGTTTGGGTCTGTTACTTCAGGGTCATAACAAAGACAAACTGGCATCAGAATCCTCTTTAAGGTGTTTTTACCTGATCATGTGATATCATGTGGGTCACAAACAGGCACATAAACTGGCCTGAAGTCTGCTGAGTGTTTCAGTGCCTTGTTTACAGTGTCATATATAACAGAATTGAATTAAACATGCATTTGTACAGCAGTAGACTTTTGGAAAAACCTGATCAAACATTTTTGCATCCACAGGGAGCATTTTTCTGCACGGGGGGCCTGAGTTAAACTGTAAGAATAAGGAAAAATACTGAAAGAGGAAATGATAATAGGTGACTGCTGCAGTCAGGTGAAAAAGTTGCAACTTCAAAAATTAAAAACTAGGAAGAATCTTTAAGGTCGTCTTCTCTAAAGGTGATGCATCCGTGATTTTAGCTGCAATGTTTTTCACCTGACAGCAAACAGAAAATCCAAAGGAACTTTGTCTCGCTGGCTTTGAGGAGACTTGATGATATCGTGTCCACGGCGACAGCAGCATCCACTGCATCCCTGTGCTGTTGCCACTAGCAACAGGTTTTTATTTAAACGTGGCAGGGCTGTGGCTTTCTGCAGTCAGAAAGCTGCACTCTCTCAACTTTGTTTATCAGAGCTGAATTTGAGAAGGAAAAAAAAAATGTTGGAGATTAACAGTCACAAGGGGGCCACATGCTGCACTGTGGTGCTTAAAATGGGCTGTTTTTGTCGCTTTAGTCTGGCTAGGAGCCCCTCGTTTCCGTCGTCTGTGCCCGGAGGAGGTGTGTTGCTGTGGACACGGCGAACCTAAGAAAACATAGATATGATGAGTGAGACTTAACAGGTTCGATGTGACGTGTCATCCCTTCGGCTACTTCCTGTAAACAAGAGGAACAGGGAGTGGAAGGAAGGAAGGAGGGAGGGAAGGACGGGAGGAGGATGTGCTGCATCTCGGCCGAGGTCTGAGCTCCTCTGGGGCGTGGCTGTAGACTGGAGAATAAAACGTTCTGTGCCGTAGTAAACACCACCGCGTATTCACATCGTATGGACGTGCTTCTGCGAGTGGGTGGCTCTTTGTGCTTATATAAATTCTGAGCAGAAAGGGATTCCCACCTCCCACCTCTCTCAGGTCGTGTTTGAAGAATCATCGAAACCTGCACGTTTAGAGTAAAAATATTTCTCGATTACTTTTCTGTGCAGCTTTTTTCTGCATTTTTCTCTAATTTCCAACACCATCAAGTATGTGAATTTACAGCAGAAGTTTGTGTAGGTTTGACCAAACATCTCAGGATCTCTCGTCTGCTGATTGGCCTTCTCTCTCACCAGCAGTTTCTCTGTGACACCGCTCTGTTTCTTCATCAAACCCCCCCCACCGTCAGGTTCAAAAACATCTGATTCACTCTCTCAGTGCTTCTCAGCCCAACACCTTTACTGCCCATCCTGCACCTTAATCCCTCTTCACCTCCTCTGACCATGAAACACTTTGCCTGGATGCTTTTCTTCACAGAGGGGGGGTGGGTGGGGGGGTGGCCGGTGAGAAAGAGACACACCCTGCTGGAGTTGCATTTTTGACGTCTTTTGGTCTATTTTGATTTGGCCCCAATTCTCAGTCTTATCTTAACATCCCCTCAGAGCCCACAGCGTGCTTTCTCTTGGCCTTTTGTGCCGATTCCAGTGCAGGACAGGACAGGACGTCTCTCCACCACCCCACCCCGACAGTCCGGGGCGATAAACACAGCACTGGCTGGTGTTACACAATGCTGCGGCCGGTGAGGAGTCCGCCTGTGTCATCTGATCCTGCTCGTTATGCCAAGACTAAAGAGAGAGAGACAGAAAGAGGGGAAGGGAAAGAGAGAGAGAGAGAGAGAAAGGAGTCAGGGAATCGTTTATGCTGGGGGGGGGTGAAAGCTGAGTGAGTTAAATGTTAGGTGTCACTGCTGATAAATGTAGTTGTGCTTATCCAGGGTGGTGCTGAGGATCAAACACACTTGTGTAAGTACAGTAGAGGGGTGAGAGAGGAGAACAACAGGGCATTTAAAGAGAGCTGGGAGTGGGCTTGGCGGCGATCCCGGCAGAGTGAGGGAGGGGGGCACAAAAGAAGCTTGTGAGAAGGCCCCTGCAGTTGTTTTTCAGTGTCAAATCGTACCAAGAGCATGTTGCTATTCCACTCCATCCATTTGCATTTGAGGCACGCCAGCAATTCCCCCTTCAGATCAAAGGACTTCATGTACAATCATCTGCTGTAGTGTTCCCTCTCAGATAACGCCGTCGCTTTATCTGGTCAGAGGACGCCGGCAACAGATGACTTTCTTTTTCTTTTGACTTTAAGAGCTATTGAATCAACAGACGGGGTAGCTTGGCCCAATCACTGCTTCCCATCCTGCAGCTTGGGGAACCACTGGAGGCCCTTGGTGTTTTTTTTTTTTTTTAAGGGATCAGCACTTTGCATAATGAGGAATTGCTTGATTTCATGAATATTTCTGTCGCTGGAAGTCTGTGCAAAATGGAAAGCTACAACCTTGATCCAAAGGTTGGAACAATAATAACAGATTGCAATCGTTTGCAAAAGAACTGTGTTGACAGACGATGATTTCACAAGTTTTATCAATCTCATGTAGTAATATTTTTTATATAAATCTGTTCACAAAGTGGGGAACCTCGCCCAAGCCTGGCTGGTGAAGGACTGAAGGATGCTCCTCTCACACCCAAACATGATGCTGTGACCTGCTGAATGATCCAACAGCATTCCATAATATTCCCGGTCTTTAGCTGCCCCTCTCCATCCTTATTGGACATCTTTTGTTTGCATCACGTTCAAAATAAGCATATATTTACAAAAATCAATCAAACTGATGCAATCAGACATTAAATCTATTGTCTTTGTGCTGTTTTTAATGAAGTAAATGTCAAAAAGGATGAGATTTTTATAAAAACATCCTGTTTTAGTTATTTTTTTGCACAGCATCCCAACTTTTTTTCAATCGAGGTTGTATTTCTTTACTGCTCACTCTTCATTTTAAATTCTAGACCAAATAGAAAAACTGGTTGGATACTGATGGGATTCTCCAAGACTTAAGTCAATGGATGAACTTTGCTCTGAAGCAGATCTCTTTAAGGAGTAAAATAGTGACAATTATTATGATCCTCTTCCCCAACATGCAATATTTGTGCTTACAAGCAAACTGGCATCAACTGATAGCTTTAGTAAGACTGATTTGTTGGTCAGGGTGGAGTTGAGCACATACTGACAGGAGTCCAACACAAAGATGCTGGAGCTACATGACCCCTTGACACCTGCAGACCAACTTGGTGTTTTAAGACAACAAAGTGAGGCAGAACTGAGATGCACACTGACCTGTTTCCTCGATAAATCCGCCATGTTCAAAAACAAGTCAAAGCTCCAAAAGTAGATTAAATCCAGTTAGGGCCCTCGTTTGGAATAGACCCTGTCCCGATGCTCTATGGGGTCCGTGTATTCTCTGTGACGGTGCTGTTTTCTTGTGACATTTTGTGCCATCCCCCCCGACCCCATGATGAGGTCCCCTCTCATCTAAAGCGTCTTGCGTTTGGGGAAGACGGCTTTCCGAAAAGAGGTGGTGGTGGAGCCTCTGCTGAAGGAGGCGCCACCCAGGGAGATCTTGGTCTTTCCACTGGTGATGGTGGAGGAGCCCAGAGATGTGGTGCTCCTGCCCCTGGTGATGGAGGAGTTCCCCACTGCGAGCTTGCTCTTTCCCCTCTTGATGCTGGTGTTGCCCAGGGTTAAGGCCGTCTTCCCCTCGGTGAAGCTGGTGTTGCCCATTGGGGAGAGCCTCGTCTTCCTGACCCAGATTCGACGGCGGGGTTCGGGGCTCACTCGACGTGAAGCATCGCACACTCATGCAGCGCACCCTGCTCTGCCTCTCGGGGATAATAGTAACATCAGCTGCGAATCCAGAGCCAGACCAGAATGCTAAGCGTGGATAGCGCGACCCCCGTGTCGCATAATGCCCTCGTTGAGCTGATCGACGTGGGCTCTGGAAGGCCACATACCACCCATGTGTCCCTGTGAATGGACAGAGGCAGCCGTAGGTGGACACAGCCTATCTGGGGGGAACGAGACAGTGGAGCGATTGTGTCCCATCTCCACGACGACACCAGACGGTTGAAGGACACATTGTTGCCAAAGAGGCAAACTGTGGTGACATCACTTTCTTCTGAGCCATTGTTCCCTATAGCCTGTGATTGCAGGACATAGCCTCTGTGTACCACTGTATGCACCATATGTAATATGAGAGGCACTGTGTCAGCTTTGATAAGGAGAAAGGATGAATGTGTTCGTGTTCCTCACATGTTAATGAGGCTTTGATTGCACCTTTACTTGTATCTGTGTTTGCCTTTAGCTTGAAACATGGGTGTGGTTCCTTCACTTCGGTGTTTATATCCCCCTCTTTTTGTTTCCTTTAAATTTAAGTCTCTCATTTCTGTCGTTTATGTCAATTAAGATTGTAGATTTTCTTCACAAATAAACTCATCTATTTTTACAAAACAACAAAGCCAAGCAGTGTTTAGACATGTTAACTTTTATAAGCATTGTTACATCGACCAGCTCTTTTTTTTTTACAGTTTTCTCGTTTAAAAACCGCGTCACCTTTCGACGCGTGGCCGCAGCAGAGTTACGGACATGCAGGCGAGTCTCATCAGCATTGCACAAGAAAAAAACCACATTTTATACCAAAGATGTAGACATGTTGATGACTGTACATGCACAATATACAGGAGAAAAAGTGGCTGATGAAAAGAACACACACACGCTCTCTTGTGTCTCCACATACATTCCCACATGGCTGTTTCACACGTCCCCCCCCCTCCCTGCCAAGTCGACACACCATAAAACCATCATCTCATCGCTGTCACATTTGCATAACTGGCTCAGCGCGCCTTTGAAACATCAAACCCATTAGATCTGCAACTCACTCGGCCCCTCTCTTAACCCCAGGAGGGAGTCCACTTGTGTACCTTGTGCAAACAGGTAACAGATGATGTCACGCCACACTGACCCCCTTTTTTTTAATTCCTGATTATAGCAGCTGTTGTTTTTTTTAATGATTCTTAATACTACTGACCTGCAGACACTGAGCAGATAGAAATATCCTTGGGTCTGTAAGTGTGTGCAGGAATCACGTGTGGAAATTCCAGTAGACATTGCTGTGCTTTTCTTTGCCCCTGATGAGGGTGGTTTTGACCACAGACACAGACTTGGTCCCATGGGTGAAGGTCAGAGTGGTCAGAGAGCTTGTGGTCTCCCCTCGTGTGACAGAAGTTGTGCCCACCGCTAAGCTGGTGTTGCCCAATCTGACGGTGGTTCTGCTCCAGGAGATGGAGGATTTGCCCCAGGAGATGGCGTACTTAGTCCTCAGGATCGAAACCCTGCCTTTGTTGAAGGAGGTCTTGCTTGACGAGAATGTGGTTTTCCACTCATTGTTAGAGTCTTTTTTGGACGGCTTGCCTGCTTTGGGTGTCTCAGCCCCGGTTTCAGTGCTCCTTCCCATCTAGGTGTTCCTGCGTTTGGACATCAAGGCTTTACGGAAGGAGGTGGTTGTGGTTCCCCGGCTGAAGCTGGCCCGTCCCAAAGACAGAGTCGTCTTTTGCCTTTGGATGGTGGAGTCTCCCATGGAGGTGGTGGTCACTCCCCTGAAGATGGAGGAGTTGCCCAAAGAGACGGTAGTCTTTCCCCTGGCTATAGAGGTGCGTCCCACTGCCAGGGCAGTCTTGCCCTCGGTGATGCTGGTGTTACCCATTGAAGCGGCGGCGGCGGTGGCGGTCAGCCCGAGCCCGTGCCTGGATGCCGGCTCCTAACATGCAAGCTGCATTACTGCCCTGCCGGAGCGTTTGAGGTCAAAAGCCAAACCAAAGCTGCGACGGCGGCTGCCCTAAATAGATCACACCACAATGTATAGATGAGGGGGAGGGAATTATTTGATCATCCTTTGATGCTGGCCGGTCCCTCGGAGAGACGCGACCCAAGGGGACCTGGATGCGCAGTGAGCACAAAGGCAGAGCGGACAGGGGATTAATTGTATTGTTTTCATGATAACACTCCCAAAGCGCTGAAGGGTCACATTGTGCAGTACACAAGACAATTGGGGTGACCTCAGTATGATAAGATGGCGTGGTTCCCAAAAAAGGGAAAGAAAAAAAAAAACTCCTCCTCTCTGCTGTTGTTGCAGGGTTCAGATACAGTAGTACATTTGTCTGCATGGGTACAGTACACGGCTGCGTGTCTCTGGCTTGTGTATCTCAAATGCATCACAAAGACGAAGCAGAAAAGCACTTTTTTTTTTTATCCCATTGCATTGTTTTGTGCTTTTTTTTTCCTAATCCCTCTTCTCTGTGTGTTTCTGTTGCAGATTCTCTGTAAAGACTCTCCTAGAAAAGTACACAGCAGAGCCCATAGATGACTCATCCGAGGAGTTTATTAACTTTGCAGCCATTTTAGAGCACATCCTCAGCCACCGCTTCAAAGGTAACACAGCAGGTAACACAGGAACAGACGGACAAATAAGCTCACGCGGCTTCAAATGTGAGATAAAAACGGCACTCAGACAAATAAGATTTGATATAAAACTGGAACAAAAAAACATCCTGCACAGGTTAACTGTAGATGTTAACCATTAAAGCTGAATAATATCACGACAAAAAGGCGCCAAATGTGTAATTATGCAGAAAGCTGTGCTGTCACTGTGGTTGCATGCGAACATGGTGGACGCTTGTCGGAGCTCTAATGGTTTATTCATGTGTTTTAATCCTGGACCAGGCTCAGGAAGCTGGTTCAGCTCAGATGGACAGCGCAGTTTCTGGGAATACATCCGGCTGGCGTGCAGCAAAGTGCAGAACAACTGCATCGCCAGCATCGAAAACATAGAGAACATCAGCACATCACGAGCCAAGGCAAGGCTGTTTGCATGAAGATGTGCGTGTGTGTCGGGGGGGATTTCTTTGACTCCCTATCACTTACTCACTTCTTACGCCGTTCTGCAGGGGCGTGCGTGGATTCGAGTGGCGCTGATGGAGAAACGTCTGTCTGAATATGTCTCCACTGCTCTGAGGGACACAAGAACAACCAGGTCAGGCTTCAAGTCCAACATCCTCTGCTGCAGGGATGCTAAACCTTCATCAGGGCCTTGCCCGCTCCTCCAAATCTCTCAGTGGTTTTTCAGTAAAGATATAACTCTGCAACAGCTGCTGCAGATGCTTTGAACATCAAACATGCTGTAAAAACTGTCATTAATTGTCTGCAGATAGAATCACTGTTGAATCAGCTTCATATTTGAAAGATATGATAACCATCTCATCACCTGACAGGAGGTTTTATGATGATGGAGCCATCATGCTGAGAGAGGAGGCCACAGTGCTGACCGGCATGCTGATCGGACTCAGTGCCATCGACTTCAGGTGAAGACATGATCTTTATAAATACACATGAGTACATCTATGGGTTTTTTAAATCATCACAGGAGGCCCAAATTGATTCTTAAACTGACTGAAGGGAATAATTTTGTATTTTTAACTTATTTTTAAATAAAAATCAAACAAACATCAGTATTTATGTCGTAGAAATCTTTTTTTAACCTCATGTTGGGTCCCAACTCCTACGTTTAGTCACTCTGTTAAGGTTTTAATAGAAAGTAATGTATTCATGAATAAATCATTGTAATGTAAGATGTGTATGTTCTTTCTCATGTTTAATATATATATTCCTATCAATTATGTAAGTGAAAGTATGTCTGACACATATATGAAGTATAAAAGTGGCGATTTTTAAAGTGTTTTTTAACATTTGTACACATGCTACTTTTTATTGCATTAATGTTTTACTGATAATGAACAGAAACATCAAATTTGTGACACACAAATCTGTTGTGTTCCTGTTCCTTTAAAGCAAATCTGTTGCTTTGTCTTTGTTTCGGTGCAGTTTTTGCTTGAAGGGGGAAACTCTGGATGGGAAATCCCCAGCAGTGATCGACTACACACCCTACCTGAAGTTCACACAGAGGTGAGACCGACCCGGCTGAGCCAAAGTGTCTCTGCAGCTGCCAAAATGACACATTACAAGCAAAGCCAGTGGTATGAAATGGTGTTAAGTACCTGTGGCTGTGGCTTCTCCCTCAAATTAGAGACCCGAGTTTTTGGCCAAATCCTCCCACTTCATTTGTCAGTGTTGCGAACATCAAATGCGACAGTAGCTAATATTAACAGCTAATGTATTAGCAGCATCAGTGGAACCAGAGACGGTTCAGCACCAACAGAGAGACAAAATGAGATGAGACAGGTTTCAAACAAAGTTCATTTTCTGCTGCTTTCTACTGAAAAATGTCTTAATGTTTTTCTGTTTTAATGTTTATAGGGTTTGTAAGATATGTAGCTTGTAAATAAATAGATACAGTATTTATTTTAAAGACTGCGATGAATCTGTGCTCGTGTTAATATTCAGTCCTCTCGAGTTAGAATGAACTGATTGAAGTCCTGTTGCTGGTATTTTAAAGAGGCAGCTCAGTGTGGAAACCACTGAGATTCAGATACAGGAAGTGACTCTCAGGTGTTTTGCATCTTGTATCTAAATCATCTTCGTCTCATTCAGCTTTTAGCATCACATTTTAACACTGTCGCCTCTCTGCTGCGCAGCTACGATTACCTGAGCGATGAGGAGGACCGTCGCAGCGTGGACAGCAGCAACAGTGAGGAGAGCGTCCCGGAGCATCCGTACATCCCCCTGGTGACCGACGAGGAGAGCTGGAGCAACAAGTGCCGCAAGATGGAGCAGAGGTTTAAGATCGTCTACGCCCAGAAGGTGACTCGCAACAACTGAGAAAAACCAACTTAATGCTGTTTGACTCCCGTTCATCAACATGGACTCACCTCCTTACGTCCACGTTGCAGGGTTACCTGGAGGAGCTGGTGCGCCTGCGAGAGTCTCAGCTGAGGAACGTGGAGACGGAAAACAAGTGTCTGAGAGCCAAAGTGGAGGAGCTGACGGTGCAGAGCCAGCAGGAGAAGAAGGAGCTGGAGGCCATCGTGCTGGAGCTGCAGGCACAACTGTGAGAAAACACAAGGACACACACACACTTTGTTCTGTTCAGACACACATTTGCTGTCTTAGATTTAAAGCATCACCTCTGTGCTCCGTCGTTCCTCCAGCTCCGCCCTCATGCCCTGCGATTCCTCCCATCTGGCTAAAGATCTCTCCATCCCGCTGGTCAACCAGTGGTCCACCATCACAAACAACCAGGGCGATGTCAAGCTTTTCCGCAGGTAAACTCACACGAACGGCCTGGTTTTATTTCATATGTATTTGTTTCTATTTAAAGCTTTTTTCTGTGATGCTGTTCAGCCTGCAAGATGAAAACTGTATATCCAGATATATAAAACAGTTAATATGCAGACATCGCTGCAGTGAGGATGCTTTTTTTATCCATTCAGGAGGAGTTTTCACAGTTTGGAGCAACTTTCTGCTGAAGTCAGCCTGAACTCAGACTCCCAGAAGACCGAGGGGAGACAGAACGGAGATGCTGCCTGGACTTCAGCAGGTCAAAACACTTTTCACTGTGGCTGCATTCAATATTTAAGCACACCATGAGGAACATTTAGCTGGTTATGAAACAGTCTAAGTTTAATACAGATGCCTTTATATGACCTACATAAGCAAATGGGACCATTGGGAGGTTTTTTCTTTACAGTTATTTTTTATTCCTGCCACCAGAAGAGCCTATGTTTTCTTTTTTTTTCAGACAGTGAGTATGTTTGCTTGTTAAAAGGAAGCAGGAGGGAACTTTTCTTTAGAAAATTTTTTATTTGACGTTACATTGGGTGGTTATCACGGATATTTGAATCAGATCTGCAGAGACAAACTAAAAGAAGAATTGCCCAAAGAGAAAAAAATATCTAAAAGCTGCAGGGAAAATTAATCCTGAATTTTCCCTCTTACCTTTACACATGTATGTATGTAGAATAAAAGCTTTAGCGTCCTAAACAAAAATGGTTTTTTTAAGCAACCAGAAGTTTGCTGCAGAATTACATGAAACATTCATGAACGTTGGTGTTGCTAAGACAAATTTTACTTTGTTTCAGCATCATTATACTATTTTTTAATCTTATAGAGCTACAAACTGATGTGACATGTTATCTTGTCTCTATTCATTCTGCAAACAGCTGTCTGAAGAAGAATAATACAGATGCTCTCGCAAGTCAGATCAAGATCTTTACTGCACGAAACACTACCTCTTTTGTCCACAGGGGCCGCCAGAATCAACACAAAGTGGAAGTTCCTTGTATTTGCTCTAATCATGCAAGGATTTATAGTTTTCTGTAATCTTTTTAATTTTTGTTGCGCCTCCACTTTTTGAAATGTCAGATATGTTGTGCAAAATTCTGAGGTAACTTTTTCTGAGAGCATTTTTCAAATCAGCTACATTTTACTCGAACTATCGAACTCCAGTTTAGAAAACAGAGTTGTAAAGCAACATTTCTGCATGAGTGGGAGTATATTTTTGCTCTTTCCACTCTGCATAAAAGCCTCTCAGAGGCAGCCACCCATGCACGTGTACACATACTCACACAAAGGCAGGCTTGATGCCTGTTTCTGTTGTTTTCATGTGGGCAGCTTGAACTATGCATGATGAGAGGCTCGCTTAAATTGTACTTTTTGTCCGTTTTGTCCCTGCAGGAAAAGACAACACTCCCTCCATGCTGGGCCTCTGCGGCTCTCTGGCCTCTTTGCCGAGCTCCAAGTCCCTGGCGAGCCTCAAGTCCAGCGAGTGTTTGGTCAACATCAGCACCGAGCCGAGCCCTGCGCTCTCCCCCAGCTAGGAGCTCCAGACCAACAACAACAACAACAGAGATTTAACCCCCAGCCTGTCTGCCTGGTGATGCTGCGTTGACCATAAACCCACCTCCCTCCTCCCCACCAACCAACCAACAAAACCCACCAACAGCCTGCTTCAGAAACCCACCGTGACCAACAACAGCTCCGTGAAAACACAACAGGAAAGTCGTGACACCGCCTCCGGATTTTTGTACACATGAGAGTGAAGTCTTCATGAAGCTGAAAGGATCCATCTCCTCCGGTTCTTTCCCTTCTCCTCGCCTTATCTGCTCGACTCCTCTCTCACACTCCCCCCCTCCCCCCGTCAGTGACTTTGTACTTTCTGTGAACCCCTTCGTCCACGATCATGCGATTCCTCTGCAAACTCCTGTCAGAACTTTTCCGATGCATCTGTTCATTTCCTCAAAGTGCATTCCCACGTCGCTCCTTATTTGAATATCAGTATTCTTCTCCATGACTTGATCTGTGTGTTTGTGCAACTGTGGCCTCTTTTATTCAGTTTTTTTCTTGTCAAAATATAACAAAAACAGCACTTGCTGCTCTTTGGATTGCAGCCACTTGCAAAGAGAGATGTGAAGGGATTCAGATTATCTATGTAAAGTCGAGGATGAGGGTTTTTTTTTTACAGACTGTCTTTACAGTGACACAGCACTGAGAGGTGTGTTTTATGTGTGACTGAATGGTGTTCAGGGTCGGGGGGGGGGGGGGGGGGGGGGGGGGGGGGGGGGGGGGGGGGGGGGGGGGGGGGGGGGGGGGGGGGGGGGGGG
>JAPZDV010000009.1:3669664-3698163 GCA_029814665.1 Acanthurus lineatus
CTTAGTTGTTGTTCTTCTTTCTACCTCCTCTGCTGCCCCCCCCCCCCACCCACCCCCCCAGCCTCCACTGTATCTGCTCCTAACTGGTGCACAAAGCCCCCGACCAACATCGCCAAGCTCCGCGGCTTCGTCTTCGCTCTCCTGACACAGTTTTAAGCCCGAAAGAACCCCCTCTGCCTCCATTGTGAGGAACAGACCCCTCCTGACCTCATTATACAGACACCCCATCCCCCAGCACTCTCCTCTACCACACACACACACACACACACACACACACACATCCCCACCCTGCGCCGCCTCCTCCTGCTAGAGTTCCCTCTGCTTTACTTCAGATGCTATAACTGATTGTCTGCTGCTGTTTTGACTCTTTATCAGGCGTCTTGTTGTGTTTCATCAGATTTTATATGAATAATTCTTAAAATCCACAGCTGTGAAACTATTTCTCCAACGATATTTGATTATTTAAGCCACAACTATTTCTCAAACATGAAGAAATGTATAGCATATATATGCAAATGTAGTGCCCTGGTAGTACAATGGCTGCAGTGCACACAGCGTGGCCACGTGGCCGTAACCTTCGCCGGTTTGATTCCAGCCGATGACCTTTGTTGCGTGTCATACACCCCCCTTCCACCCTATTTCCTGTCTGCCTCCATTCCCATTCAATCAAGACAAAAAATGACCCCCAAATTGATCAATGCTCCCCCAAAAATGCTGTGAAGCCCTTTTTTCATGAAGTCATACCTCAGCTGAGACCTGCAGGCGTCAATATAATGACCTAAAGACACAATACATTGTTAGTTTTTTAAAAAAATGCAAACTATTTACAAAAATCAAAACAGTCTGAAATAAAAAAGTGCATTCGGGTCATAAGGCTATATCATAATGTAAGGTGTTACCATTTAATACTAAAATAATTTGACAATCAATGGAAAAAATTAAAAGGGAACAAATTTCTTTCACTAAGTGGATATAAAAGGCCGGATATTTTCTGCTTCCAGCCTTTCAAATGTGAGAATCTGCTCATTTAAAAATCGTCATGGATGTTTTTAAGTATTTGACGTTGGCAGACTGGTTCAGTTAATAAAAAGTCAAAATATAGAAATGTAAAAATTAGTTAATATTATCAAATTAATACTAAATTAATTCAAGTAATCATCAGTTGCTGATCTGTTGTGATCATCGCGTGTTGCTGTCGGGAATCTAAGTACATCTCAATGAGTCGTCCTGGCTGGAAACACAAGCTTTGCCGGACCAAACGATCCGCTACCTGTGAGTCTTTTTATAGGTCTGTGTCCCATGACCCCCACCCCCCCACCCCCAACCTTCATGTTTTGGATGTTTGGGGGTGGGGTTGGTCGGGAGCTGTAACTCTACACTGATGTCACTGTATAAGCGACTCACACTGCATTCAGACTGATTTAAGCCGGGCGATGGACAGACGATGGTGTCGGCGTCGTCCCGCAGGCCGTCACGGCTCCGGCGGGAATCCGGTGGGATTCCTCTGAGCTGTGAGGCCGACGGTTAGAGGACACGCCGTTCTCCTTTGGGACAGAAAGCCATGATAAAGCCACACTGCAGGCGGCGGTGACGACAGGATGACTGTGTGTAATGTTAGCTGCCTGATGAACGGAACGGACGCCGGCGAGTGGATCAGGTTTTTTTTGGAAGTGTGTGAAGAGGTCGACTCCTGAAGCAGGAAGGAGGCGTCAAGAACTGTGAGCGTCTGATCCCGTCGGGTCGACTCGACGCGACTCGACCCCGGCTTTTCAGCTGCTGATGATGATGAACTGCAGGTCGTCTGCTCCAAACCAGCAGCCGGGAGCGGTCAACCAGACCCCCCCCACCAGGAGATCAAGAGTCAATGTGAAGAAATCGGTACGTTGGACTCAATGGAGGTGTGACCGGCAAAAGAAGAATTGCACCTAAAAAAAAAAAAAAAAAAAGAAGCGCCGTTGGCTGTTTTTTTTAGTTGTTTTTCCTCTTCAGTGTGTGACTTTGTGAACAACAGGGTTACTGTGTGTGTGTGTGTGTGTGTGTGTGAGTGCATCGGGGTGTTGAATGCTCAGACTTGCACTGTATTTATAGTCTTTACATTGATGTGGTTTGGATGTTTTCTCGTGTGTGTGTGTGTTTTGCAGCTCAGAGTGGTTTGCACATACAGCTGTTGTGGGGCAGGTGTGTCAGACAGCTGTTGGGCTCCACTTCTGTTTTGTGCTGTCAACTTGTTCGGGGTTCACTGGGTTGAACCGGGAATCAGACATTTTGATACCATCCAGTTTATCAGACAATACTGACTGTGGATCTGTATAAATATGTGAAATAGTTGTGTACAGGTTTACAGGACGCTGTAAGGAAGCTATAAAGACTCAAACATCATCTGACGTGGTATCGGATTAAGCTTTTTAAGCAGCGTCACAGTCGTTTCAGATACTGGACTTTATGTTTTACAAACTCTGAGGAAAATCTAAGAAACCACCAAAAGGTCAGACTTCCTGTTAGCCAGAATTGCTACCAAAACAGGCTGTTTTCTGCCGCAGCGCTCAAAGGTTCGATGGACAGACACTGAACTCTTTTGCTCACAGCTCTGTGTGATAATGTCATTTTTTTCCACAGACTCCGAGTTCCTGGGCGGAGGAGACCCGAGGGAGGAGAAGCGGCGGGGGCCACAAGCGCTCGGCATCATGGGGCAGCGCAGAGCACCTGAGGGAGGCGAGTACTTCAGCTCATTAATCAATAATACTGTTTCTTTCACCCTTTACTTGCTCCCACCCCTCCCACTGAAAGCATGAAACATTAACAGCCCCCCACTCCTCAAGTGAGTCATCTCTCCCTTTTTTTTTTTAGAATGAATAATAGCGACTCCTGAATCATTTTTCTCTCCACTCTGCCCCCAGGTGGCCAAGCTGAGGCACCAGTTGCAGAAACGCTCCCGCCATGCCCCTCCCTCAGCGGGATACGAGCTCCCCCACCACCCCCTGCCAGCGGGCCACGCAGCAGGCATCACTCAGGTAGCTCTGCTCTTTTGTCTTCTGACGACATCTGAGGCCCAGAGAACAAAGTTTCGATGAGTTGTGCTGATGCCAAAGCGCCCCCCCCCACAGGCAGACGGAGCAAAGCTTAGTAACAGAGATATAAAAAAAAACACTTGTGCTTTTCTTAGGAGCTGCTGTCATCAAAGCTGCTGTGCTGCTGACATGCTGTTACAGAAAGACAATTTGAAACCAGCGTATCACACATACTGTGCCAAGGGTGAAATCTCCAGTCAGAAACTGGGAGGGGGGCAGGCAGATATTAGTGACTGGAAGCCAACAAAAGAGACAAAAGAACCAGACCAAAAAATACATCAATATATTTGTGTTTATATGTGTGTATATGTATTTAAGGTAATTAACACTTTAGCTAGCAGTATGTTCAGTAAAACAAACAGTACACAGACTAGCACAGTGCCTGCTAGCATTTTTTTCAACAACACACACATAACCTGTTTAGTTTTGTTTAAAGTGACACACTTAAGTTATAAATCAACTACACACCCTGTTTTCTAAAGAAAAAAAACAGTGAGACAAAGTGAGTTCATCCACATTAACATTAACACTGGTTTAATTGCTTCCATGTGCATCAGTGTTGCTGTGATCACGCCGGTTTGCATAAACACACAAACGCAGGTGCAAGTGCAAAATCAATCACACTCTCATGGCTATTTGCATATATGTGACTCTTTCTGCAGACGATGCCTTTGATCCCCCTGAACAGACTCGCCCCCCGGCTGCGACGCAGCGTTGAAGGTCTGAACTTGGAGCTGGAGGAAGTGTTTGTCTCTGAGAAACCTGACGATCAGCACGAGGTCAGGCCACCGAGAAATTTTAAAAACAACAGAGTGTATGAAACGTTTTAATTTATGATTTTTATTTTACCTCATAAAAACTATTCTAATTTCAAATCTAAGTACTTTACAGTCCTTATTTTATATATTCTGTAGATTTGTGTCAATAAAAAGATTGTCAGGCCAGAAAGTCATTGATAATTTTTAATTGTTAAATTTATTAAGTTTTGGATTCTCACAATAACAAAATAATAACTCAAGACCTCAGCTGAGATACTGTGAGAGACTGTTCTGAAGCATCCTGAGGACACCAGGAAAAAAAATATAAGTTTAAGTTGTGTAAGTTGTACCAGTGTAGCAATTAAACATCATACCTCCAATAAAGATGCATTTTTTAACGTAAAGGTCCCTGATTTTGCCCTGATGTCAACCATCTGCATTGCACATCAGTAATTGTTAAAATGAAATAATAGCTGTCTGATCTCACCATTGTGTTGTTAAGTTGCTGTAATTATCATTTTCATACCAATTAAACCACTCTAGTCATCACTTGTTTCCTCCTGGACTCTGCAGATTTTGGACATCCCAGACGGCCACAGGGCCCCCGTTCCTGCTCAGAGGTGCAGCAGTGGCTCTCAGAGCGAGCCCTCCCCAGGGCCCCTGGATCCTTCCCTTCTCTCTCCGTCTCAGTCCCCCTGTCCTCTGGATCCCTCACTTCTGTCGCCTTCAGATTCCCCCTGTCCTCTGAACCCGTCTCTTTTGTCTCCGTCACAGTCTCCCTGTCCCATGGGAGAGACAGGTGAGACTAAAAAAACGCTGTTAGCTGTGGCTTCTGTTAGCTAGCTGGTGCTTTGTGGGTGTGTGGTCCTTGGAGCAAATGACTAAATTGCAAAAATAAGTGATGAGATGATGTTAAGTCATTGTGAAAGGAGAAGAAAATGTTAGAAAAGTTGTGTTCAGAGCTGAAACTTGAGCTTTTTGCTCACAATGTAGTAACATTATACCATGTGATACAAAATAAGGAAAATCGGGTCAACTTTAAACTGCACATTGAGGTATTAAACAGATATATCTATGTACAAATTTCATTCTGTATTTGTTAAGGTATTTTTTAATGAAAGTTTGGATATTTTCTGTGTTTCCATGCAGAGCCAGTGGACTGTGAGACCCTTTGTCCCTCTCTCTCGTCGACCCTCCCTTCGTTTGCACTGGATCCTCCTCTGTTGCAGCCGTGCTCCTCCTCTCCTCGTCCCAACAAAACCTGCTCCTTCCAGCGGGAGCCACCAGAAGGCTGCGAGCGAGTGCGAGTATGCGAGGAGGCTTTGTAAGTTAACACTTCTTAAAACAAAGCATCATGCATTAATCCTATAATCATGTGAGCGTCCCCTTGGTCGCTATGAATAGAATAAGTCACTCAATGTCCAACCAAAACCTCATTCAAGTACCAACAGAGCAAATCATTAAAGCTCTGAATCAAAATCAGATCAAACATTTTATTCTTTTAAATCACTCACTTGGACTACATCCTATGAGAACTTCATTTTATTTAGACTTTTAATAGTCTATGTAATCTATTTTTTGATAAATTATATGTAATACATTATGAAATTGTTAGTTGCAAAAGAAAGGATGTTATAAACGTGAAAAAACTACATGCAAAGCTGTTAAGTTTTGCTGCTTTCAATGACTCTGTATTTTAAGGTTCATGCTAACTACTTTCTCGCTCTCTTTACCCTCAGCTCTGCCTGTCAGGATGAGCCTCTCCTTCAGCCATCCTGCCCTGACCCCAATAAAGTCAACTTCACCCCCCATGGAGGGTCTGCTTTCTGCCCCGTCAGCCTATTGAAGCCCCTCCTGCCCTCCATGGACCTCCTCTTCCGCGGCCTGTCGGTGTCTCCGGTCACCGGGTGCCCAGGTCAGGCATCTCCCACCAGGCACCTGGGAATGCAGTAGGTGGATGTCTGAGCAGAGCCTCTCAGGACTTAACTGCACCTCGCTGCCAGGACCTGCAGAAACGGGATCGGTTTTAAATGCAGGGTGCCAACCGATACCTGTGGTTACCTGACTCATCACTGCTGTAACATGCTTCTGATCACTGTGATCAAAATAAGAGACTTTGTGACTGTAAGCATTTCATCACACTCTAGATTCACTGCTTTTCTGGTTAATTTCCACCTTCTGGAGACTTGAATTTAGCTGATTTTTCACCTGATCAGCACTTAAAAGTTCCATTGTTTATGATTTTGTGGCATCTAGCAGTGAAGTTGCAGGTTGCCTCCATGTAGACGCCTCATCTTTTTAGCCCCTCATCAAGACTTAAACTGGAGCTCGTGTCTGATTTGTCAGCTGTGGGCTACCGTAGAAACATGGCAGCAAACACTGCCTGCACTGTGGAAGAAGACCTCTCCCACTGTGCATACAAAGGGCTCAGTTTGATGTAATAAAACACAACAACTCTTCTATGACGTAACTGCCCCTGAATCTTAAACACTGGACCTTTAAATTATCCACCAGAAGGGCAAAAAAAAAAGACTACAGGATTGATGTTGTGGAAATGTTAAAATTGTTAAAAGGTTTTCTGTTTGATGGAGTTTTTGACATTGTGTTTTGATAAAAGTGATTGTTGTTTTAGTTATGCCTCAGCAGATGAGACAAAGACTGCAGTCTGGCTGGGATATTTTAATTTTTAATGTCAAAAAGAGTGAATTCAGAGTCAAAAATCCAAGCACTTAGAACATTTGGGCATCGCTTCCTTGTTATCTTTTCCTGTTGATTAATGTCCTTAGTGAGGCGTTAAGCTTAAATGAACAGTCAGCTTAATTTGAGACTTCAGTGATGAAAAACAAAGTACTTGATGGGTTTGTGTCTGACATTTCTTAAAAATCTGTTAGATAAAGAGGACTATTTTGGGCCTATAGTTTATGGTGGCCTACTTTTCTACAGATTTATTTCTAGGAAGATATATATTTTTGTATCTTTTTGAGGCTGGTTTTCATATTCACTGAAGACACTGATGTGTGTTTCTGTTTATACCTATGTGATATATAGGCAGGAATGGATGTTTCATTAGCTTTATTTGCCTTCAGCAGGCTTTGTTCTAACCAAACTGTTGCAATTTTTAAAAAAAAATTAGGGTTTTGTTGAATCTGAGCTTCTTCGGACCATGTCGCTGCAGGCAGAGAGCATTGATGTTTTAAAATCCACTTTGTTAGAAGAGCTTTTCCCTCTGCTCAGGTTCATGTTCAGATCGATAAAAGTCTGTATGTTTCAGCATGATCCTATGCAAACTGAATAAAAACTCACCTGATGATAAAAAAATAAGGGAAATACCATTAAAAGTAGGTATAATTTGTCAGCTCTGTGTTCTCTCAGACCTGAGTATGCATTCTTTTTCATATGTTAAGGAAGAAAAAAAGTCAAAAATGTTTAGTTTGCTGTTGCCATTGTGGAGAAAATAAATAACCAAATTTTCTGGGTGTACCGCTACATGTGTAGCACTTATCATTCCTGTGGTTTTTCTCTTGTTGTTGTGCCTTGCCTGTGACACGTGGATTTGTGGTTTTAAATCCAAGGAACGCCCCCTCTTACCCAAGTCTGCATCGTGATTGGCCGAGACGGGAGATTCATTGCCTTACATGGACCAATGAATGAAATCCACATCCCGGGACGACAAAAGGGAACGCGACGTTTTTAAGAAAGGACCTCACAATTTGTAATAGCTGCCTTTATAAATGCCACAAGAAAAAATATAAACAAAAAAGATATTTTTTACAAGTACAAATTCACATTTTTTGACATCGGATCGAGGTGTTTACACTGAATACGCCATTATACATTCATGTCTTAGATTTAAATTGTTATATTACCGGTAAATTTAATAATTCAGGCGCGGCTGTTGACACCATTAAGGTCCGTTCACTGAACAAATTTTCCTGACGCGACGGATTTTTTTTTTCTTACTAAATATAGGTTTTGGGGTCTGAATAAAAACACGACCTGTCCTCTCCTGACGGTCCATTTACCTGCAGCACCTGATGCTTTTGAGTTTACACTTTGCCTGGAGAAAAACTACAGGCTGTCGGGAGGAAGCGATACACCAGAATGATACATAAAATACAAATTACGTGATATTTAATTCACTGTGGAGCTTCGGGGAAATTAATGGTATCAATAGCAAGCTTTGGTAAACCAACAGTGACTGTGCGCGAGACGTTTTGTCGAAACTGTCAGTTAACAACCTTTTGACCGACGTTGCCACAGAAACCAAGCTAACGTGAATCCGCGAGCACCATTTACGGGCTCGTGACAGCGGCTATAGTGGAGCGGGACGTCGGTGTGAGGGGCGCGGGGAGCGGAGCGGTGTCGGTTTCCATACCTGGGCTGGTGGACGACAGCATGGCTGCGGGAAAAGGAGCTGGGAAGCCCGCCCCGCTGTGGGACAATATGCGGATACGGTTCATCGTTTGCTTTCTGGGAGTCTTTGTATGTTACTTTTACTACGGGATATTACAAGAGACCATGTAAGTAACGGATATTTGCTTAGTTACAGATGGCAGTTTGTTCTGAGCCGAAGTGCATTCAAAAATATCCCAATTTAATGTTAGTTGGCTTATCGGTAGTTCCCAAATCAAAGGGAGCTTTATGTTAATTTGATGTAGCCATTGGAAATGTTCAGTGAATTACACAATGAGCCAGTGTGTTCAGTCTGTTGGTTATGCAATTATATATGAATTTTAAACGTTACCATAACCAAATAAAAAGACAAAACGCTGACATTAAATCTTAAGAGTTTTAACTGGAGTTTGGTTTACGCTCTATTCATATATGAATTTTCAATGCATTCGACTCTTTGCCTCGAGCAGATTGTCTCTATTTCAAGTTCAATGAAATTAATGTGTCATTATTCCTTATACATGGGTTAATACTTATGTTATTTGCTTGCTATACTTTTATAATATGTCTATTCAACACAAAAAAGTGAAAAATTAACAAGCCATAATGGTTGTAGAAAGAGTAAATAAAGCAAGTTGAACTCTTGGCATATCACATAGTAAGGAAAGCATGACACTGAGAGTATGTCGTTGACACCAGTCACTAGAGATCATATCTGGTTACAAAGAGATGACTCCGAACTGGCATCTAACCCATGAAAGATTTTCACTAAACTAAATAATTGACTTCCATGTATATTTGTTGCATTTTGCAATACTTACAAGACTGTTTTATATGAGTTTTTGGTCACTATTGCCCACCAGCAAGCAAACAACAGCGGTCTTAAAAATACTTTGTCCACTTACAAATGTCACCACCACCACCGCCCCTCCCTGTCTGCTGTAATTCAATGCATCATGGCCTCTCTGTTCTGAGGGTCTTCACATAGCTCAGAGACTCCTTAAAGTACTCCACTCTTTAGCCCATGCTCCTGCCAGGAAGACTATTGTAATTGTTGCTGCTTTAGTTTTAGATTAATTGTCTATGATTTTTTGCCCTTCTCTGACTTTTTCAGCACTCGAGGTGATTATGGTCAGGGAGACAGAAAAGAGAAGTTCAGATTCGCCCGGACGTTGGTCTTGATCCAGTGCATTGTCAGTGCAGTGTTTGCTAAGATCTGTGAGTATATGAAGAAAAATAATAAAACATACACAACAATCTGGCTTGCAGTCTTTCAAGATGTTCATATTTGAGATTTTGTTTTTTACACAGTGGTTTTAAATTTCAACTCATCAGCCCAACTGTGACATTTGCATTTTATGGCCTACATTCAGTCACATGCCAGAACTTAAAATCCTGTAAATCTGAAACATTATATCTTGTTGATGCTTCTCCTCTTTTTCGTCAGTGATCCAGTTTTTTGAGGGCACCAAGCCGGATCACACCCAGAGCTGGCTCTATGGTCTTTGTTCCCTCTCTTATCTTGGAGCTATGGTTTCCAGTAACTCTGCCCTCCAGTATGTAAACTACCCTACACAGGTGAGTCTGAGCTTGTAAATGGAAGACAATTAGTTTACAGGGTTGTTTTAGATGTAATAAAGCTTGATGCTGTCGTATCCTAAAGCTATGTTTCCTGTGTGACAGGTGTTGGGGAAATCTTGCAAACCCATACCAGGTAAAGTCAATAATATTTCTTTTATCTAGCCTTCTGCTTTCTGCCTACATATAACTGGAATACCTGCATATCACTCACATTATATGATTTCATTAGTTTCAAAATAAGATTAGCCGTCAGTCATGACGTTACACCTCCTTTTTATCGCATAAAATAACTAATTAAACTAGACTTATCTGAAAAATTAACACTTGAACATCCACCACTGTGATATGAACCACCTAAAATGACAGAAACCATCTTGTGAGAAAATGTATTTGAGATATACTTTGATTATTTAGGTTGACCTATGGCCCCTCTGCTAACACAGAGGGGGCGGGATTCATAAACTGTGCTGCAGTCATACACCAGGGGGCAATCATGATGTTTTTACATTACTTTCGAGAAGCTTTCATGTTATCCAACTGTAAACAGTCAATATTGACTGACTCAGAATATGTCTGCTTTCATCGTGTGATGTGCTAAAGCACATATTTACCATGTGCACTTGTATAACGTTAAACATGGAGATATAATTCTTGTCAAACAAGACTTTGAGATATCTTTTCAGAAACCAAGGACATGTTGAATAAGCCTGTTATGTTCAGATGTGCACACTTGAGAGTTACAGAATGCTCTGTTTGCTTCTTGTACTTAAAGAAAGATAAACATACATGCACACACACCATCTATATTTAACAAAGGAGAGGTCAGGAGTGAAGGTCTGACATTGTACCCAGGTTGGATTAACTCAAACCAGCCTGCTATCTCTGGTTAAAAACCATCCATCTTACTGTTGTTGTTGTTGTGTTGCAGTAATGATCCTCGGTGTGACAATACTGAGAAAGAAGTACCCGCTGGCCAAGTACCTGTGTGTGCTGCTCATTGTGAGCGGCGTAGCCCTGTTCCTCTACAAACCCAACAAGAGCTCAGCTGTTGCAGATGACCATGTTTTTGGGTTTGGAGAGATTCTGTTGGTGAGTTAATACAGATTAATGTTCTATCTGTTTTACATATATTGCATTTAGTCCAATATGTTTTTAACTTATCTAGGTTTCCTTAGTGTAGCCATGCTCACTGTTGACCTCTCATGGCTTGATCCTGTGTTTTGTTGTGTCGTAGCTGGTCTCCCTGACGTTGGACGGTTTGACTGGTGTGGCTCAGGACCACATGAGGGCTCGCTTCCAGACGAGTGCCAACCACATGATGCTGAACATCAACTTGTGGTCCACGCTGGTGCTGGGACTAGGTGAGTCTGCTGCACGAGCTGCCAAACTGAATCTGTGTCTTGAATTGCCAGAACCATGGTGAGTTTCTTTCCAACCAAATCTACCAGGCCATTTCACTGACTGGCACACCTGCAGCCAGAGAGGAGAAACTAATGAGCAAATTCACCTTGATATTTTCGAGTACTGCCAAAATATTGCATATATCGATACAAAAACACTGATTTCTCTATGTTGTGTTGCAAATCTCTCTCTAAATAACACTCAAGAATGCTAATAGCAAAGTTTTTAATAGCTATTTGTACAGAAACATTTCTTCAATTGTCTTTGAATAACGCTGGTGCCATATTTGTATTTCCTGGCACTCAGTTGCACTCTGGTGTTTTTTTATGAGCCTTTATGAGTTGACATGCACGCTGGCGCCTTGTTTTACAAGATACTTGGGTATTCTGCAGTTTTGCACATTTACTGCAAACATCTGCAAACACGTTTACTACTTTTAAAGTCTAAAATGGTCAAAAATGATCAGTTAACATGTCCTAAATCTGGTTTGGGTCTTGTTTCGATAGGATCTCTAACTCATTGAGCTGCTTTTCCACTCAGATTATCAAGCTGCAGCTGTTTTCATATGGCTGTAGTATCAACAGCTGAATTATATTGTTACTGTTTGAGTTTTGTTCTGAATTCTTAAAAAGCAATGTTATTATTAGCTGTGTTGATAAGTATCATCACATTAACTTCTTTCATGGACTCCAGGATGAATAGCTGCCGTGATGCAGTTTTCAATGGGAATCTGAATGAGTAAAAAGCTCTCAACAAAAACCAATAACAGCTGTGTTAGAGGCTCTTTAAGAAAAGGTGAACACTACTCTCTCAGGAACAAAAAACTCATTAATTCTGTCAAGGCAAAGTGTTCAGTGTTATCTTTACAGATAAGGAATCCTGCACCTCAAAGCCCTCACTTCTGTGAGGAGGTTGCTATAATATGCTGAGGAGTGAGGCACATAAAACAAATGCAATATAACGAGGGGCTGTCTAAGGTTTGGCACTAATGGGCTGCAAGATAGAGATCAAAAGGTCAAAGTCAGTATGTGAATTGAGAGACCGTTATCATTCTGATAACAACCTAATTGGCTGTGCCTGCTGCTCATCTCTCCTACAAATCTGCTTCCTGCTTCCATTGGCTTTATTACTTAATATAATGCTATATTTGTTTATTGGAAGTGATATAACTTCATTTCCAGGCTGCAAATTAAGTGCTTTCAGAGGTCCTCAGCTTTAGTATGTGAAAACTGCACATACCTAAGGACACTCCTGCTACCTTTATAAGAAATCTGCCTTTGAAGTGCTTATATTTCCCAAGATGCAAAGGTATTCTTGTACTTGTACTCCCACGAATCCGTGACACCCACGACAAGGCTTCACCTAGCTGTTACTACTGCATTACACCACCTGATGGTGCCGTATGCCCACACTGTGAACGCTGTGATCAGATTTTCTCAGCACATCAGAGCCAAGGAGGAGGCCCTGATGTGCAAAAATGTGTGCCATAATGTTCAATCGTTGGGTTGTTTTTCCAAATGATTTTAACGCCGTTTTCTCTTTTATTGACGCTCTCTGCTCTCAGCGGTGTTGTGGACGGGGGAGGTGTGGGAGTTTCTAAGTTTTACTGAACGCCACCCGAGCATCATCTACAATATTCTCCTGTTTGGACTGACCAGCTCGTTAGGCCAGGTGAGTGGATGGAAAAAGGACTTGTTGTGGTCAGTGTGCTTGTATGAGATGATGGGTAATGTTGTGATGTGCCATTAATAAAAGTTTGGAAACTAAACGCTTACACATGTTGAGTTTATATTCAAATTACATCATAAATATGTGTTTTAAATCTCTTTTCTAGACCTTCATCTTTATGACGGTGGTGTACTTCGGACCGTTGACCTGCTCCATCGTCACCACAACGAGGAAGTTCTTCACGATCCTCGGCTCTGTCATCCTGTTTGGGAACGTCATGAGTTCGATGCAGTGGGTTGGAACCATCCTGGTGTTCCTCGGTGAGAGTTATTTCTGGTTTTAACACCCTGTTGCTCTCTCTGGATTTATTGTCAGTGTCTACATTTCTCCCTGCTGCCTCTTTTCTGCCTCACCGAGGGATCCTTAATTTTTTAATTACTGCCATTTATCACTATAAAAATGATGATAGACGATAATGGTGGCAAAAACATTGTAAAAGCCTTTAACTTAAGCCTCAGACAGTTTCTGTGTTTGTTATGACAAATAGTTACAATTGTTGGGTATTAAACGTCCTACACAAACCACATGGCAAACAATGAATTATGAATTAATGAATTTATAATGAATTTACTGAAGCGATTCAGTTAAATTTGACTCTGACATAGTTAGAGAAGATTTGTTTGTTTGTTTTTATTGGTTAAATTGACACTTCTCGTTCAAATTTAGGGTGCAGAATAATTTCTGTTCAGCTGCTGATGCTTTCTCACATCTTCACTTCTTTCACTTTAGGTCTCGGACTTGATGCTAAATTTGGCAAAGCCCCGAAGAAGACGACACACTGAAAGATCAGGAGATCTTGAGACAGAGACAGAAACATTGCACATCAAAGCGGAAGCACTCTAAAGCCAGAATCTTATTTTCATAAAGCATCCTGTGCAGGCATACTGTATGTGCCTATTATTTGCTCAAGTATGGTTCAGATTTTCTGTCTGTGAAAGAGTTCTTGTAGTTTTCAACTCCAGCTTCACATTTTGGGATCAAGTCCTGAACGATCTGCAATGAGCCGCTAGCATCTTTTATTCTACCGCAAGATATCGCATCGTCCTGGAAGGATTACGACTGGCTGAAAGACACAGGTGGAAAATACTGTATTTAGACAAACTTTTTATTTTTAAACCAGCTCACCTCCCTTGGATGGATTTTGAACCAAACAAGGCTGAAGAAATGCGTTCCCAGCATTTTACTCATGAACTTAACATCAAAGTGATGTTTGGTTTACAAATCATTGCTTATAAATGTGTAACTGCCACACATGTAGTTTATTTCTTGGCAAACAATAAGCCAAATGTCCTGTCATTTATAAAATATAGACCGTTATATGTAGCCTGTTGTGTTATATCCAATCTTGCTATTGAATTGTTTTTACTTTTATTTTCTACAAGTTGAAAATTACTTGCCATAAAAGGGAAATTGTGATTCGTCATGGTGATTTTCTTTTTATTGCACAGACTTCACTTGATTTGTTAACACGTGGGGAAGTCATAATGCATCCCCAGCAGCTGTTAGCCACCTTGTTTCAAAAATTAAAAAGTATTGCTCTTACTTTATTTAGTTTATTGACCACTTATCACATAAGCCCTTAAGGAATTTTTACTGTTGATAATAAAGATTTATATATTTTTGAGTAGAAAAAACGGCAACTAACAGGGAGCTTAATATGTTTTGACTTCTTTTTAAAAAGCCCAGTCTGTGCGGGCTGCTTTAAATAACAGTAGACACATTTTCAGAGTGGGAATATGTCTAAGAATAGTGGATTTATGATGGTAATATCTGCCCGAATAGGACAATTGCAGAGAATCAGCATGAAAGAACATCAAACTCTTAAACATGAAGCACCTCAAAATCCATTTTTTAGAGAGAAACTGAGATAATGTGTTCTTAAAGATGTAGAGTAATAATCATAATGTGGGTTATAGTCCCTTAAACCTCAGGGATTGAAATTATTAAGATTTAAAAAATGAGTACAGTGTTTCTGACAGGAGGGAGCAGCGCCCCCTGCTGTCACATAGTGATACAGAAAGTCCACTTCACATAAAAGAGACAGAGGAGCAGTAAAAAAATATCTTATCAGTCTCCACTTTTCTACTGATAATAACTAAAACCAGTGTCATATATTTTTTATGAAATTGTGGCATATTAATCATCTAAAGACAGTCAAACTAAAGTAACAAAAAAGTAAATACCACAACTTTATTTATAACAGGATGTTGCTACAGTGACATTATGTGATAATGAAATTTAATACACATTTTACATCGTATATTATAAACATTTGGAGTGGGAGGTCAACCTGATGATTAGATATCGATGTACATTGTTGGTGTATTGATTTAGTTTTGTTTTGGGGTTAAAAACTGGTGGAAAAAAGACTTTTTAACCACCTCAGCTCTGCCAGAAAGAAATGTTGCATGTAAATAAAGGCTGATACAACACAGCAGCATACTGATGAAACCATACAAAAGTGCATGTTTTTTTATTACATGCAACTCTCTATAAATACTCTTTATATTACAAATAATAACTAATAATATCATATTTTCGTCCCAGTCTGTCAGGCAGTTTTCTAGCATCCTAAGACGTGTTTCCTCGGCCTTTCTTGCAGCCGAACTGGCGGATTAAATTGCGCACCTATCTGGCAGAGACTGATCGTAATCCGTTTATTCCTGTACAAATTGAGATAAGTCAGCCTTAAAAAACAGACAAAAATGCTCGCCGTTGTGCGCAAACAGCTCAGGAGCCACCCAGCTGTAAGTATTTCTCGGGTTTATTCAGTACAAACTCATGTTAGACTTCTTGAACCAAACCTTGGCCATCTGTGAATTTTTTGTTGCTAACTTAGCTTAGCTAAACTAGTTAGCGTTGCTAGCTACAGCAAGCTAGTACTCCGACTTTGACCGCACTGACTTTGAGAAATATACTGATGATATGCTTCACAGTGAATTTGATCATGTATTAATTATGGATTTATACATTTTTTTTCCGTTTATATCAAAGTCAAAACTTGTGATTGTTGATATTTTGGAGTCAAATGAGGTCACGGTTTCATCCTCAGGACGATAGCAGCTGACAGTTGTCTGAGGAAGAGGGTCCTCTGGGCTGAAAATAGCAACTTATGCTACTAGTTAGCAAGTTAGCTGGCTAGGTAGCGTTAGCATGTGACAGTTTAAGATGTTTACACACATTGGAAACTGACTTCTGCGAAGTTTAACTTATTTTTTTCTTTTATTCAGCTTGTTGTGATAAGTTAGTGTAGTCAAAAAGTGTTGTTTTAAAAAGTTCAAGTATTGTAAGTTGTTTGTTTAAGCTAGTCAATCTCAACACAATGTCAGCTGAAGTCTGCGAGGGTGAGTAATATTTGGCAGAGTTTTCAAAGGGATCATACTACATTTCAGTTGAATTTCATAGGTAAAGGTCAGTTTTAAAGCTGTTTGCCCTTGGTAGTTGTACGGGGCAGTGTTTACAAACTGTAAAAGCTATCAGCAGTCTCTCTTTACTGATATTTATGTACAAATATGCTTCCTAGAGCTGTTACAGTTTGCCTATATATTGATGAATGTTTCTTGGCTTCCTGTCTGTCACTTGCAGCTGATCCCTCTTTTCATCTTTATTGGTGGAGGGGCCGTCATGTCCATGGCATACCTTGCACGTCTGGCCCTAAGGAACCCTGATGTTTGGTGAGGATTGTATTCATGGCACTGGAGCTCTTTATGCTTTTTTTATTCTACCATTGCACTTTTGCCCTTTTCCAAAATGACTAGTGGGTCTGTGTGTGTGTGTGTGTGTGTGTGTGGAGGGGTACGTATTCTCTCCTTCAATGAGATTTGCAGATGAGATTGAGTAAAGAAACTCACAGTTACACTGCTCAATTTTTGCAGTAAAGGCAAACTTGTAATTACTAGTCTATGAATCTATGGCAAGTTTCAGTCTCTGTTGTTTAATCTTCCCTAATATGTGTCTATTTCCTTCTCTGCAGCTGGGATCGCAAGAACAACCCAGAGCCCTGGAACAAGCTGGGCCCGAACGATCAGTACAAGGTGTGCTTCAGTCACCTCTTAAGAAATCTTATTAATCGTGCTGTGTAGGTGGTGATATTCAGAGATCACAGAATGGATCATTGCCACACTTGTTGCTGAGCTGTGGATTATTCCTTCAGCTGGATTAATCAAATAACATAATCTGGTTAACACTGACTTGTAGTAATAAATCTTATAAAGTCATTAACCGCTTACACCTGTTTAGAAGTAATGGAAGTCTCCAAAAGACAGACAGGCAGATGAGATTCTGAAAAACTAAGAGACGTTTGCAATTCTGTGACGTGAAGTGAAAGTATCACATTAAAGTGTGCCACACACTCAAAAACAACAACTTAAAATCACCTGAACTCCCTTTTTTGCTGTTATAGGAAATGTTTGTGTTTGCTCTGGAGCTAACAATTGTTTGTATTCGTAGTTTTTCGCAGTTAACATGGACTACAGCAAGCTGAAGAAACAGGGGCCTGAGTTTTAAGGATCCCATCTGCTGGACCAAGAGCACAAAGATGAGCTGATCCGCACAAACCCGTTTCACACATCTTTGGGAGTCTGATGGATGCAGAGGCTAAACCCGCACAAAGCTTTATATTTAAGTTTCCTCATTGCATCCCATTGGCATTTTCTTATTTGAGTGTTTGTCAATAAAGTGAAGGAGACTTTTCTCCTCCATACAGAGAAAAGAACTTGTTTTTCGTTCATTTTAATTGAATCTATAAACATTTTGCTTTGCATGTCCTTGACTTGAGGTCATTTTTAATTTGCATTATTACTGTGATGCATATTAGATACATTTATTTGCATTATCACCCTGAACACCCTAAACACTGTGTTTACAGTCTTGTCATGCTCTGCTGTCACCATATGGGCTTTGCTTTCACCTCATTTCAACTTTGTCCTGCCTTAACTCAGCTGCTGGTGAGTTATGTGGCACACTATTCCTGGCTGCCATCCACAATCTTTTCAGTGTGGCGGGGGCTGACATAAACCTGGTCTCATCTGAGCAGGGGGCTCCCTCTGGTGGCAGCTGTGGCAGGTCAGAAAAGGAGGTGATGAAACCTCACCAGTCTGAAGTCCAGTTTATGATACTAACCATCTGCCCTGTTGCCTTTGCCGCAGAAGTTTCCAAGCTTTCAGAAGACGCCGCACTTACAGACTTTAAAGGGAAGAGTGAGAAAACGTGGCTCTCCCTCTGCAAAGGTTGACTGATGTTTGTTTAAAGCAATAACATGTTCGCAGAAGCAGGACTCTGTTGGAACATGTGGAGGTGTTTCTTCTTATAGAATGCCATCGCTCTCAGGCAGATGAGTTTGTAAATGTCAACAGGTCGCGCTGTCCCGTGTGCAGCTCTGAGAAATGTGACAAGGATGAGCAGCCAACGCAGTGCAGAAAATGTCAAGGAGACCTTCGTATTTGAATAATAAACCCACGTCTAAATCTTCACCCACCCCTTTTGAGCGCTGTCGGCGCTCCACGCACTTCTTCCTTTGAGCTGGAGAAATGAAAATTAACTTCTGGCACAACATGTTACACTGCTTCACTCTGGAACATTTGAATTGTTCTGGCGCGTTCACCTTGTTGACACTAAGCGGTCGGGCCGAAAATAACTGCAATCAGTTCAATAGATCTTGAAAATGAAAACAACACAAAGATGGCTTTTATTTTCCTGAGCTCATTTATTGGTTGATGTAACCTGTGATTTCTTGCTTAGTGGGAGCAAAATGAAAGCAGGTGACATGCTGTGTGGAGGGACAGCGAACAGCAGTGGCTGAATTTCAAGGGAAAAAAAACAATTTAAGAATCAGTCTCAGATCTCTCAGAACTCTTTTTCTGCCTTTCAGCTGCTATCATTTGGTTAAGAGTCTCTTTAATGATGAATTTTGCCAAATAATGAAGTAATTTTATCTAATTTTTACATGCTAAAAGCCTCCTGAATGTAGGACTTTATACTCATTTACAACTGGTGCATTGGTATGAAACCTTTTTATTGAAAAGAAGGAAAATATACAGAAGAACAGGTGATCAGAAACAGCCTACAAGCCATAAATAAATTACACCAATACATAGTACATCATGCATGACAGTAATAAGTATGAATGAAAATCACAAACAAATAGAGAACAGGAGCACATATGCATGCAAAATTAAACAACATTAGTCGGCAGTTTAAGGGAAAAATTTTATAATTATTCTGAGTTTATGCGACTTTTTGTTGTCCTACAGCTCAAATGAATTAACAAGCGATTTATTTCAAAGAAACAGTTAAATTGCAAAAAGAAAAATATGACGTGGAAGTTTCTCTTAAGACTTAAGTTGGCTGCAGCTTTGTTTGACTGAAAAACAGGGTATTTATATACTTTTCAAACCTCAAAATGTTTTTAATGTTTTGCATCTGTATTTTTTAAGATTATTTTTTACATCTGAGGAGAAAATTTCAATAAAATAAAGATTTACAGTGTTGTCATGTCTGTTTCAATAAACAGGAAAGAGGTTACAGTCATGCATGTGGTCCTATGAGGCTGCACTGAGGTGCAAAGGTTCATGAGCTAAACGCTAATGCCAGCATGCTAACATATGCTCACTAACAGTGCATATATTCTGATATATAACAGGAATATTTTAACATTGACAATTTTTGTTTAATGTGTTTGCATGCTAACATATTAGCCTGCAAAAGCAAGTGTCATCCCCATCGAGGTGGTGGCTGCTAGCATGTTGCTAACCATAGCATAAGCCACCAGTATAATTTGTTTTAGCCTACAAGGCCCCCTTAATTTGTCTTTAAATATTTGAGAGATTTGCAAGTTGCAAAGAAAATGGATTTTTCTTTCATGTTTAATGTTTTCTTGCCTGACATTAAAGCTCTGTGGCCACAGTCTGGTCCGTTTCTGTCGGCTGGAGAGCTTTTCCAATTGCCAAACCAGATAACAGTCACCACAGAGGGTCAGCTGTTGACAGACAGCCACAGGGGTTCAGAGTTCAAATGGCCCCATGGCGGTGAATTCTCTGAGGGACGCTGGCTGAACACAATTGTACAGCCAATCTGACCTGCATCTTTACCCTCCTGACCTTTGCCCCCTTCTTTTTTTAAATCCAGCCCTTTTTTTGCCACACTGCAAAGGTAACACAGAGAAAATAATGAGGGAAAATAATGTGCGGCGTGGTGCAAGGTGATTGCTGCTGCTGCAAATTGTCTGCTAAAGGTCATGCCAAAGATCAGGCCATTCAGAAACGGAGCTGCAGAAAGTCCCGAACCGTTTACACCGACACAAGATCTCACTTAACCATCTTCATAGTGTGTGAGTTTGAAACTGTTTGCAAAAGACGGAGTGATTAATAAACTTCAGAAACTTCTCTAATCCCACACCCATGAGCACAGATGTTTCAATTGCTTCAAAATGTTATTGAATTTTTAAAAAAAGTTAGCTTAGTTTAGTTTGAATTGAAGCTGTTTAACTGTTATTTTAATTCACGCAACAGTTGGGTTCCTCCAAACTGCGTAATTAACCAAAAAAAAAGACATAAAGCTAATGCAACCTTTACTATTAACTGTGGCAGCAGCAGTCGGACTCTTGTGTTATCTTTTCAAGTATTTTTATCTCAAGTATTTTATCAGTTCGGCTGCAGATTATGAGAAAACACAGATGACATTTAGCCCGACTGAAATTGCTGCTTTTTATACATGAAACACTACAGCTGAGAAAATAATTTGCACTGTTCTTCTTTCTTTCTTTCTAGTCAGCTTTTCTCCCCACAGAGGTGATATTAAGGATTTAACACATGTTAACTTTTGCTGTTTTAACCCAAATTAACTGAGATGCAGCCAAACAAGCTGCAAACACAAACTCAGCTTGTTAGAAAATAAGCTAGTTGACTTTTCTCTGATCAGATCCAACAGAAACAGAACAATATTTAGTGAATGCAAGACAAATATTCACTCTCTTTTTCCTCTCTGTTGCTCTTCTTCAACTCACAAATGAATATGTGGTTTCTTTAGTTTATGTTCACTAGCTGCTAACTTTATCTGCCAGCTGTTAGCTGCTAGCAAGTAGTGTTCAGTGGGTTTATCAGGAGCAGATTAGCTAAAACCAGCTGTTTGTTACAGCTGGATATGAGACTGAGAGCACTAAACAAAAACAGTAAAGCTGTTGGCTGAGCTGAAAGGTTCTTTTCACTTTAAATTTAGAAATATTACTCAGTGCAGCTCTAAAGATGTTAAAATTAATTCACCAATTAAATAAATAAATACAGTATAAATTTGTTTTTAATAAACCAGTTGGAGGCTCCAAATCTTTGGAAGACCGAGTTGCAAAACTCCAAAAGTCTCTTTTCATTAACATCTAGCTCCAACGTGACATTTGCATTGAAAGTGTTATTCAAATTTCAGCCCGTCTCACTTTAATTAATCTCTCGTTCACATGAAGAGTTTTGACTTTCCTTTTAAACAAACCTGCTTTTTTTTTGCCAAAACTGGAGAGATCACACATCTAGAAACTCTCTGTTGACAAATCCAGATTCACACAAAGTGCCACTGATGTAAAGTTCTCATGTTATCATGAAGTCTTGTGCTGTTTATGTTATCTGCTTCACTTTACAGCTTCTGTTGTCGCTAAACGCTAAAAGATTACGTCTCCGTATCTTCCGAACTCCTGTTTTCACTCTATAAACCGTCAATGTGTGGATGATAAACTTTCTTTAACGAGTGTCATGTCAGTAAACACTAAGCAGAACAAGCTTGCTGAGGACAGTAAATGAAAAAGAATAACACTCTCTTAAGTTTCTAATTTTTTTTTCTATGGTGAGCAGAAAAAAAAGAAACAATATTCTGAACCTAAGAGAGAAAAAAAAATCCACACTGATAGCTTTCGTCCATTTTTTATCTCTGTGTTAATGCCGCCTCTGTTATGCTTTACTTACCTCTCAATTACCTCTCCATATTTACTCAGTCAGACACATACACAGACATAAACACTCACAGATGCATTACTGAGTAAATAAACTGCTCCCCCCCCCCCGCTGAGCGCTGTGTTGAGTAATGAGTGAAAGCCTTTCTCCCTCTGATTCTCACAGAGAGGCTGCCTCTCATTACTGCCCATTTGTTGTTCAACTCGGAGCTGCTCTTCACTTCCTCCTCGCTGTGCTTCATCCTTACTTTGTTTTCCCTCTCCCTCTCTTTCCTCCTCTTAAGACTTTATTTCAGTCCACTTTCATGAAAGCTCAGACATGGACACACGCTCTCTCACACACACCACAGAGAGAGTGAAGTTTTTTATTCCAGCAAAAAAAAAAAAAAAACACGTTGATCCTCGAGGTTGCTCACTCAGGATGACAAAGTGCCATTTGCAGCAGATGCACAGAAAGGTCAGGGTTGTCGATGTATTTTTGCATTAGGGATTGAGTGAGGACTCTGCAATTTAACAGCCGCTTCAACAGGAATACCACAGAAATTAATCATCGTGGATATCTCAGGGACGGAGGAGCAGTGCGAGCATGCTTTATGTGGTGTTACAGAGCATGCATCACTCACTTTGGAGCCAACTCAGCGCCGGGGCTGGCTGGATGGTTAGAGATTGTCTCATAAATACAAGGTCTCAGTTTTGATCCCTGAAACAACCAGTGTGTCTTGTTAAAGCGTCCTTGAGGAAGACAGCGAACGCCTCAGGATGGATTTCGAAGGTGTCTGAAGACGACACGCGAGTTAAAGAGCAGCAGTTAATGTCATTATTCTCTCAGTGCTTTATCGACACAAGAATGGTGTTAAAAAAAAAAATAGCAAACATGCCAGATCCAACTTCCCACCATCCTTGGCATCTGTGTTTTGATGAGATCCGTTTTTTTTTTTTTTTCCTTGTTGCATCCATGCTAGGAAAGCAGGTCAAAATTTAAATAGCTGAAAATAGAACATCTGGCTGGGCCTTGTCAGTCAGCAGTGTGTAATGAAATATGGAAATTGGGACGCTCTTCAAAGAGACGAGGGCCTCTCGGTGCCGTCCTGGGTCTCCAGCAGGCCCCTCAACAGCCCCGGTGGAGCCCCGCCCCTCTGAAACGTGTGCTACATTTCCAGGTGCTGCCGCCACGGCCCAGACCGCCGCCAGTGCCAGCTCGTTAGCGCTCACAGCCTGGTGGAGCTGGCAGCTGGCATCATTAAACTTCAAACCGGCTTTCGACCCGGGGCGCCGCCGCGGGGAGAGACCGCCCGCTCATCCGCCTGCCAACAGCTGATTAGAGCCACGCTGACACCGGCAACCAGACTCCATCCACACGCTATCCAAACAACATATCCACACACCACCAACCACACCACAAACCGTCCAAACAGCATGTCCACACACCACCAACCACACAGCAAACTACCCCAACAGCGTCCAAACATCAAAACAAGCTCTCAGGAAAAGCTGATGACCGGGACACCAGTTTGTCCCACAGGCCTCCAGAAACCATCCAACTCCTCGCCTGAGTGTGTTTACACTTGCACCAGCACTCCGGTTATCATCATCAGAGAGACTCAGAGTATCTCTGCATCTCTACGCATGATGCTTGTTTCAGAAAACTGGAGAAGCTCTGATCCTGGTTTTGAAGGGACATGCAGCCTGCAGAACTCCAGAGGAAACTGAGATGCTGTGGCGTTTAAACATCTGATCCAGGTTTCTGAACCCTGTTTGACAATTCAAGTCATGGTGGCTGATATGAAGAGAAATAACTGCACATAGATGATCAGAAACTTACTGACTGTTAGAATAAACCAGCCAGGATTCTCATATTAAACATCATATCCAGAAAAAGATCAAAATCAGGAGGCTAATGAGCATGTAAACACACTCAATAAGAACTTTAAACGTACCACTTCTGATCTGTATAAAAAAAAATGAGTAAAAAATTAATTATGATTCATTATATAAAACTCATTCCATCCTATTTAAACTCAGGTGAATGTGCGTCCTTACAGAAACAGGTTTGCACCGAAGGCTGATGGGAAGCAAAACTGTCCATTAACCAAAAGCTTTCACGTCCTTAGCGAGCTGTCGGTCATAACCTTGATGCAAAAAACTGATGTTTAATGGATTGAAGGGTTAAAGTTTCAACGCTGCACTTCACAACACTCTTAGTCAGGATCAGTGATTGTTTGTCTGTCGGCAGCCATTTGTTCTGGAAATGTCCCCCAGAGCTAAAGTGTGACATTTTTGGAAGTTTAATTCTCGCTAAGATTTTGATGAGATGATCTATTAGCTGAGAACAAAGAGTGAAAACAGAGCGAGACAGCAAACCTGACTCTTCTTAAGTCATGTTGGTGACAAGTTTGCATGAAGTCACAAGAAATCTTTCCCCCTGTGGTTTGTCTCCCTGTGTTTTTGCGAAGCCAGGTTTGCTGTTTCCCTACTTCTGTATTTATGCTAAGCTAAACTGACAAACACTGTGAAACATCAGGCCATTAAAAAGTAAAAAAAAAAAAGGGGAAAAAATCAATCTTAATCATTTACTGATTTAATGCACCACCAGGCGAGCAGGCTAAGTGAAACAAATCAAACATACCCAATCTGCCGCGTGACCGACAGGTGCTGGCTAATTGCTAATCGCTAACTGCTGAGGAACCTTCAGCTGTGATTTTTTTTTTCTACATTTGCTTCATTTCTAGTAAACCTCCACCTTCAGTGAGGCCTTGCTGATGTTTCTGACAATTTCCCGTAAGAGTTTGGACTTTCAGCTCAAAATATTTCACAACTGAAACAGGCTAACGTGTCTGATTTTATAAAATGAGAACTGTCGAGCGAGGAGGCTGAATCGGGCAGATTGAGGACTTTGAGCTGCACGAGGCCTTCAGACAGGTGAGTAACTTCACTTATTTCACAACAAACACACAGAGAGGAACATCAACAACCACTGTGTTGCCTGGCAACACAGCATCGTGTGCATGCGTGTGCTAAATGGTGTGTGTGTGTGTGTCAAGTGTGTGTTCGTGTCTGCAGCTGCTGTGGACTTTGTATTGTTTACGCATCTCTGTGCTGTTTGCTTCCATGATGCTTTGTTCTGCTGTTAAACTGGCAATAATTTAATTTCTAGTATTCTTTGTTGCAGCCGCTGCAGCGTCCATGTCTCTTGTTATTTATTGTTGGTCATTTGTGTTTAATTGTCTGAGCTTGGCCTGTTTTTTTTTCCCCCTCCTGGTTAAGCGTCGTGAGGCTATAAAAAGGAAGCTCTTTGTGTATTTCTAATAGATAATCAATAGTATAAACAGGCTTCATCCAGCTGCACTCTCATCTGACTCTTGGTAAGAAAGTGAATGAGTGTGTTTTTCCAAAATGAAGTATTGACATTTCAGGGAAGGTAAACCCTTTGTCTCCTGTAAATAGGCTGATTCTAATTACATGCAGGAGCTTTTCCATGTTTTTCTCCGCTGACCGTCGTCATCTCCGTCGGCTCGGGCGACATCACTCCTCACAGCATCCACGTCCCCCCCTCCTCTTTTTGTATTTGACTGTCACTTCAAAAATCCAATATCGTTCTTCATCTAAACTTCCAAATCTATTGTTATCGACTTCGTAAGTGGAGGAACGACAGACTAACAAGACGTTGCTGTTTTTGTGTTTTTGTGGTAAATATTAGATATAACTTGCCGATTGCGCTCAGCCTGCAGGAAACATGGTCCCTGAATGCACCACTGATATGATTTTTTTTTGCAGATATTGCCTCCAAATAGATTGCTGGCCATTTCTGTTCATTCTTCACCTGCCATTCAAATGATAAAACAAGATTTAATTTGCACTCAATTAGTCTCAGGTATGGCAGGGTGCCCGTATCTCGCCAAACCTGGGTGACGCACATGAGCGCCGTTCCCACCGGAGCCACAAACCGGTTCGAGCTCCATTATCGTGTCTTTGTTTCCTCACGTCTGTTCTCTCTTTTTTTTTTTCCTTCACTGCTGCTTGGCACAAGCATAGACTTGGTAATTTCCACTGTGACTGAGTCATGAATGACAATGGCTTGATTATTTGGCGAAAATTGGTCTCTTTAGATTCATTTCATGTTCGGTGATAATTGAGAAGCTTTGTCGGTCTAGATAATACCAAACCGTTCGACTGACTGCTTTTATACGTCCCTCAGTCTTCATATTTTCACTCCTGAATTCTTTGGGCTTGTAAAAAAAAAACTCATTTTCCTTTTTGTTCAGGGAGAAAATCTCCTGATAATTTCTATTAAATCAATGTAGTACAGTACCCTAAATCCTTACAAAGAAACCTAACAGCCTTAGTCCATAGCCCCCCTGTGAATAAAGGCCGACCTCCCATGATACCCTGCAGTTCATCAGCGAGCCACTGAGGGACTCCGGCTCTCCCTTTGGGCTCGTGGTCCTCCTTAAATCGTCCACTCTCTTTAGAGACTTTACAGTTTCGAGGGAGGCCGGGGGCGCTGCTTTCACGTAAAACACTTAAATTAAAATATGGATAACTGGCTTGGGATGCGGTCTGAGGTTCTTAATCCTTGGAGGAAGCCTTTTGCTACAACCATAACTTTCTTCCTGAATGGCAGAGAGTCCATTAATGTGCTTTAAAAATACCTCTGGGAGCAGCCGGAGCTGCTAGTAAGAGAAAAAAAGACCAGTTGTGCTGGTTTGTGAGAGAGGATTTTAGTCATAATTTAGCTTTTCTGTTAATGAAACACACACAAGCACACACACAAACAAATACCAAGGCTGATTGTAGTAAAAAAAAAAAAAACCCAAGCAGGAAAGAATTTATTAATCAGCAGAGAGATAACAGAGAAGAGCCATAAGGTGTGAATGAGCCTCTGCAAGAACGGCGTTTTGAGTTTTTTTCCTCTTTCTCTTTCGTTTCGAGCTGCTCTTCTTAACGAGAGCTGTGTGTGTTGTTACAAACAAATGAGCTGGAGGTTAATAGGGGGGTCCAGGAGAAACAACTGGAAGCGGGTGCCTCACTCCTTTTAAAAGACCCCTAATGAGCTCGCTGTGGCTTTTTTTTTTTTTTTTTTCCAGAGATCTCTTGCATTGATTTATGATACAACCAGTGACACAAAGGTCACCGAGCCAGCGTGTGATGGACTCGGGCGCGTCGGGGTTTTGACGCAACCCTTTGACCTCCACCACGAATCACGACTCGCTCTCCTTATCATTCTGTCACGCGGTCCGCTTGCATCACCGTACATCTGAGGCGTTCCTCAGGGATTATACAGCTTCATATTAATATATGCAACAAATCCAGTTCAGTCGCTCTCACTCACTCTTCTTCTTCTTCTTTCTCGTTTTTAAAAGAGCGAGCTGCTTTCATGAGGCCTCCAGTCTTGATCATTTCCAAGCTTACAGACTTTGAGAGGGGGGGGATGTTTTGTCAGGATAAAGAAAAGTCTCCCATCAGCCCGGACTTCAAAGCGAACATGCAGTTGTCGCTGGCGTCCACGGGGAGGTAGCAGAGGGTTTGTGGGAGAAGGAGGCGACGGGGCGACCCCTCTCTGTAAGCAATTGACCCTCGTGGTGGTGGAGGGCTGGGTGCCGGGCGCCGTCCCCATGTTCTCCCCCTGGCACGGTGCCTTCGGGCCGGGGAAGAAAGGAGGGAGGGAGGGAGAGCTGGACACATCGAAGAGGCACCGCTGGGACTGGAGCAGAACCTTCGGACTCCATCTGTCGCTTTCTCCACAGTGGAGAAGAGGGAGAAGGGGGAGAGCCAGAGACAGGTGGGCCCACCCCCCACCAGCTGGCACAGCAACCGGCATCTGCCTACAGCCAAGGCAACTTTCCTTTCTCCTCGTCATCAGACGGCTCAGAGCCTCTTTTCCTCCTCCTTTTTAAGGTGGCTTTGTAGTGTGAGAACTTAAGTTTGGGTGCATTTTGATAAAAGATCTGAGTCTCCTGCCTGCGTTTCTCCACCAGTGCCGCTGCCTTCAGTCCACAGTTCTGCAGCTCGATACCGAATCAATGACAACAGAAGTGAAGTGTGGTCTGCGGAGGGATGCAAACAAAAGACCAACCAGGAAATTATTTTTATACTCTGACACATCTGAGTTGTGGATTGTGAAAAAAAAGCTTGAAAGGCAGTTTGGAAATGATCTTATAGTTTTTATTTAGTCAACAGGCGCAGAGAGAAATTTCGCCCTCCAGCACAAGTTTAGAGTTCATGTAGATGTGTCAGAGTTGGATCGTGGAAAAGATTATAAGGCCGTCAGACGTCTGTGTTTTCCATGTAGTTTAACTTGGGTGCAAAAGTGTGTTTCATTCAGGAGCGAATAACAGACAGGTGGCAGGAAACTCAATGCAACTTCTGCCAAAACCATCAGGGGCTCCTCAAAAGCTTCTTTCTGAGTCTGTTTCCATTCACTCAGTCTTTATTTTATCTTTATGTTGCTACATTCTGTAAAATTTCTATGCTAATTTTATGCTCTTATCATCGCTGGGGGATCTTCTCTGCAGATAATTGATCCTTGAGTTGGAAATGCAGGCTGGCTCAGCAGATCAGTCACATTTCTGAGGGACGTCGTGAAAAGATGCAGTCAGATGACTTACAACCAATCAGAGCTTTGAAACCTGTGACGAGGTT
>JAPZDV010000009.1:3698263-3708802 GCA_029814665.1 Acanthurus lineatus
GGGGCTCCTCAAAAGCTTCTTTCTGAGTCTGTTTCCATTCACTCAGTCTTTATTTTATCTTTATGTTGCTACATTCCGTAAAATTTCTATGCTAATTTTATGCTCTTATCATCGCTGGGGGATCTTCTCTGCAGATAACTGATCCTTGAGTTGAGTTGGAAATGCCGGCTGGCTCACCAGATCAGTCACATTTCTGAGGGACGTCGTGAAAAGATGCTGAGCAAAGATGCAGTCAGATGACTTACAACCAATCAGAGCTTTGAAACCTGTGACGAGGTGCTGAGTGACACAGTCAACTTGAAACAGGCTTGTTTTGATGTTAAGCGAGAAAAATGGCAGCCAAGTCAAAAGTTCTTAAACTACAGCTTAGAAATGTGTGTCTGAAAACACTTAAGGTGTGAAATAGGTAAATAATAAAGTCACGTTTGATCAGCACCGGCTAGTTTGACAGTTTAAGAGTTTGATCTTAGTTTTGTGAGCCTGTTGAGTTGACTGTTGTGCAGATTTTCATCCTATCAGAGCAGAGAACTGAGTGACATGTGACTCTTCAAATCTCTTCAAATCTCTTTTTATCAAACTCACCTCATGATGCAGGAATTTTTTTTAAAGATTGAAGAGCCAGACTCACTTGTCGGAGCAAATAAACCATGAGCTCGGCAGATTTGTGAACAGTGAAAGTGCTACTTTTTTTAAAACAAAAAAAGTTTCTGTCATGATGTGGCATCTTCTTGCTTTTGTCTAATAATCTGAAAAAGGTTTAAAAAACATTGGAAATCTTTTCTGAAGCCCTTTGCCATCAAACTCACAGATAAAATATTGCAAACATGCATTAAACTTTGTTTTAAGACACATCATTTAGAGGAGGTCAACACTGTTTTGGTTTTTTTTTTGTAAAATTAATCTGTTAAAGTGTCCCTTGACCTTGTTTTATTGACTTTGACAGATAATTTAGAAGATAATTCAGCCCACCCGCCATCATTATTTTCCCAGCCTTTGCTAACTTGTTAATTTAAATGTCATTACTGACTCCACTGTGGAGATTTACAGAGCACAAAGTGTGTGTTTTACCCCCCCTCAAATGCACCAAATGTGAAGAGGGGGTCAACAAAGCCTCAACACTCCAAGAAAGTACTGTATGTTACAATGAGCCTGACCTATAGGGGGCGGTATAACCTCTCTGAATATGTCCGTGCAGCAAAGCAGGCCCACAGTGCACCTCTGACACATTTTCAACAGCTAACACTGGACACACACTCACACACACTCACACACACACACACACACACACACTCTGGGCTCAGAATTTGATCATTTACCTCTGAATGACATTAGACACACTGTGCAGCCGTTGCTGTGGCAGACCGGGATGGTGAGGCGAAGTGCTATGATGGCAACCCCTCCTCTCCCCTACATCTCTGGCGGAACAGGCTAATTTAGTTGAAAATTGATACAAGGATGGGGTATAAAATGTTAAGCAAAATGATCCAGCAAAGTCTGATTAGGCTGTATGTAACCAATTAGGCCCAGTGGCTTCCATCCGAAGACGGACGAGAGGCAACTGCAGGCACATTAGCCTACTGGAGAGCTTTTTCGCTCTGTCCCATAACGTAATTACACCCACACTGTAACGTTAAATCAGATTCAAGTCAGCTTTAATGTTCTCTTAAAGTGTGGGCAAACAATAAAAGAGAAAAGGGCAAAAACGCAGCTCGTAGATTGTGTCATTTCAACGCGCTGCCTGACGTCTCGCATGAGATGCAGCCGCTGCTTTATGAACTGACTGCAAATATAACTGCAAATGTGAAAAGGTTCAGGTGCAGAGGAGAGACATAACTGCATCTCGGCACATTGAACAACTGCATTTATTTCTTTTTATGAGCTGCGACGCAAACAGACAAACAGCGCTGACTTGTGTGAGGTTTAAATGTCCAAAATGAAACAAGAGATCAACTGATTTGATATTTTCTTTGTCACACGACTCAAACAGAATTAGCTCATTTCTGCTGGAATGACAGTCAACATAACTTGACTGTTTTCCACTGAAGGTTTCTTCTGTTTTGGGGTTTTTCTTGTTAAATTGATCCCTTGAGTTTTATTCCCTTCAAAAGAAAAGGAGCCTGATTTAAAAGCTTGCTCCATATTTCCTGTAAGAGTCTTAAAAGGGACAGCAGTTGGTGATATTTTAGCTAAAATAAAATGCAAATGAAGTCCAATGTTTTGCCTTAAAAACTCACGTGAGATGCCGTGTTTGCATCTCCACAACACGACTGGAAATTAAAACACAGAATCGACAATAAATGTTTAACTTTTTTATTTGAAGTCGAGACATCGCGCAGCTACTTTGTCGCTTGTTTCAGTGTCATAAACAGCTTTTCTGTGCAAATGTGAACTCATTATCCAAAAAACATCAGCAGTCACGTAAAGACACGACTGATTCATCGGTGCAAAAATTACATCGCTTCTGTTTTTGTTTTGTATTAACATCAGACGTACTGTTTGTCCCTGCTGCCTGCTGGGTTTAATCTCAGCTCTCCGAGGACCCCGATGTCCATCCATTCCCCATGATTAGCGTTAATAGATGTGCAGTTGAGTTCTGTCTGATGACCCAGGTTACCAGGTATTTGTTGACAAAGCCTTTATATGTTCTTTTATGAAATGCATTAAGCTACAATGAGATGGTTTCCTTCCATGATGACTCAAAGCGTACTGAGAGGGAACAGAAGGTATGTGCATATTAACACGCAGCCCGCTGTATAAAATGTATTTATAAATTTCTCATTGTTTATTGCTGTTTGGTTTATGACCAATAAACAAGTTTCATAGCTGCATAAAGGAAATTTAAGGAGGGGGAGGGAAAGAAAATGTGCACAGAAACACGTGCGACAAAAACACAAAGCGCTAAAATGAAACTATCCGACTGACATTAACGGTTCAAAAACACTCTAATTAATTCTTTCACTCTTACAATTAACCGAAAGGTTTTAAAACACCTTGGATTATGTTCACCGTGGGTAATAAATGATATGTGACAGGCTCCATCTAAAATAAAATGAGGCGGAAATATGTTTTTCAAGGTGTGATAACACACCTCGACGAGCACATGGTACGATTATAGATGTTCTGAAGCACCTGATTTCTGCAGGTCACAGCCAGAACAGAAACAGCAAATTACATGAAGCGAGAACTGGCTGACTATTAGGACGAGAAAAGTTCGCTTCCAAAAGCCTGTGAGCACTTCAGATGTGACACATGTGTAATGCAGGTAGGTTCTTTTAAGGAGAAAATAGCTGATGTTTCCAACAGCTGGCATTTAAAAACACTGGAGATTCATGTGATCTTCATCAGTTTGCAAGAAAAAGTTGGAAGAAGCGCAACTTGTTTTCACTTTAAACAGAGTTTACAAACTTAAATGGGGTGAAAAACTGCTGCCACATAAAAGCACCTTGATTAGGGCCTAAGGGATTGTGGGATACAATAAGATCATAAATAAACTCCTTACTAATTATGTGTAACGAGGTATAACAAGGTGTGTGTGATGTATTTTTTTTTAATGAGCTACGACAGAAAGATGTCAAAGATGTTGATAAAAAGTGGAAATATTTCAGCCTGGTTACACAAAACATGTTCATACAGTTGACAAACTATGGATACGTAAAGTTTTACATGTAACATTACAACTTATGCAAACAGCTGTAATAAAATGTAAGCTAATATGAATTTCTCACCTGAGAGTTTGGGCAGTTTTGGTAACTTATGGTCAGTTTCCAGATGGAAACTGAACAAACCAGGTGTTTTTAAGGAGCCAATGGGAGAATTTCCAGCTGTGTTTCTGGCGTATGCGACCATTTGAGTTTCCAGTCATGTTTGTAAAGGTAAAACCCAGTTCGTTGGACCAAAACATGCTCTTTTCCTCACTCTAACCTGGTTGTTTTTGGCCTAAACATAACCAGAACTTGAGCACAACAACATAAAGTTACAACATTCATAGTTTGCAGGAACATACAATGAAATAAAAATTCCTGGCAACTACATTGATTTGATGTATTGATGTCCCTCCATATTTTTTCCTCCATATTTTGTTGTTTGCTTCCTTGTATATACGCATTTTCTAAAATTATTATTTGTATCTGTTTTGCATAAATGTTTTGTATGTATCGAATGTGTGAGCTTAAAGTCCAGCCTGTGTAATAAAAGTAAACACTTGCATTAAAACACATAAAAATATCATGCTTGACCTTTAGCTCAAAAGCTGAAAAACTGTATCTTTTCAGTCTGATTTAAGTTTGCTTAACACACATTAAAATGGCATTTGCAGTAAAAAAAAAAAAAAAAAAAAATGCACCATGGTAATATCAGCTAAATCTGGCCCATTAAAAGCAGTCTGTTGCTGTCACTGCACTGCCATATTCGCACTGGAGTGGAGGAGACAAATGTCCCAAATCTCCCTCTTTCACACTTTTATAAGAGGTCTAATCCCATTGCTAGTTATTGCCTTCATTTGTCTCCAGTATCATCATTACTGGAGGTGATTTGCAGTCTCTCGAGATGCGTTTTGGCGGGTGCTCTCTTCACTTGAAATGTGTAAGCCTGGCGTGATGAAAGCGCCTCTTGGCACCACGTAGTACCTATCGTCTGATCATCTGTTATCTCTGACTGAACATATTGGATTATTGATTGGGGGGTGGGGGCCAGGGTTTTTTGTAGACGTTCAAAGAGCAACGTTTGTCTGAAGAAGCCTGACATGTTTATTGTGACAGTGACCCGATAAAATGCAGAATAGGAAGAATTTATGATCCTAATTCTCTTTGGAAGATGACAGATTTTAAGGTGGAGCTGTCCGAGGTCCTGAATCTGATGTTTCTTTAATTTACACTTTTGTTTCTTAATGTTAGCCTTTAAAAAGTAATGCATTACTTTGCATCACTATAACATTGAAAGAGACATGAAAGATAGTTTAAAAATATGAAGCAGAACTGGAGACTTAGTCTTTTTTCATTCTTTGTATTCGTTGCCAAAGACGAAGCTCAGCTGCCAACAGTTTGCTGTAAAGTGTGTGTGTGTTATGCTAGTAGCAGCTAATGTCACCTTGAGCTGCTGTCCTTGAGAGGAAGTGATGTGCAGACTACAGAGGTCTGATATGATCACTTCTTTCTAACTTTATTCTCTTTAATTTTTACGTTTTTTAATCTTGTAGTCGTCAGCTGCGGACTCACGTCGCCTCACTTTATCAGTTTTTGTGCAGCTTCACCCAGAACCACTTAAGGCTTTGTACATCATTTTCTCATACTGTGCATGTAGCAGTACTCTCCTAAACTGGCGTAAACACACTTAAATGTGTAAACATACATGAAATGAAATGACGCTCCTTTTATTTCAGCCTTGAATACAGTGTGTGCTCTTGTGTAATCAATTCATGGCTAATTTTTTCCCCACAGGTCCAAACAAAAACGCTGAAAACAAGATGTGATGAGAAATTAAGAAAAAAAATGTGCAAACACGCACACACACACACACACACACACACACACACACACACACATGCTATAAGCAGGATTCATTTCTGGACTGTTATCCAGCCTCCATTCGTTCCTTACACCGACTGTGTTAAAGTGTGTGTACACGAAGGGTTAAAATGAATGGGTTTAGCACAAGACAGACGTATAACAAGGCAGGTAGCACTTTGATGGTTCCTCAGGGGGGATCTGTGAATTAGGACAGCCTGAAGATCAACACAGGAGAGAGGAGAAGTCTGTCAACAGCAGGAGAGCAAAGAGAGAATATGCAGTAATGTGCTTTATTGACATTTTCTTCTGCCTTTTATTTCTGTGTGTGTGTGTGTGTGTGTGTGTGGAAGAGGAAAAAGAGTGAGAGAGATTGACCAGAGACACCAGGCTGCTCTGCTGCCAAGTCGCATTAATTGTATATCAGTAACTGGCTTTCAAGCATGTCTTGGTGCCACTTCAAGTAACAGCATGATTATTTCAGAAAAAGGCTCGCAGAAAGAAATCCAATGGTTTCTATGTTTGGGCTTAATAAGGTTTCAGCCCATCGTGTTTACTGTCTTTAACTGGGTTGATTTAAACAGAATCTTTGCAATTAAAATGGAGACATGAAAGAAAAAATTTGGACTTTTTTGGTGGTGGGTTTTCACTCATTAGTCAGATGCTGCGGTCAGTGCTTTAGGTGCAGTAGGTGGTCACCGCTAATGATAAACCACCCATTTCCTCTTCAGCTGCGTCTCGGTTAAGCTAAAAATGCATAAATTCCTGCACACTAGAGTTTCCCTCCTAACCAGACGCCGGATGATTGGAAGAGTTTATGTATATTCATGAAGTGGGAATAGGTTGAATCACTTTTATGTTATATCATCTCTGCTGCTGATTGATATAATCAGGCATGGAGATTGCTGTTTATAATTGGGGATGGAGAATGATGAGACGAGAAAAGACAAGTATTTATTTTTTTGGTGACATTGTTGCCGAATGTTCCTTTAAACAAAAGCTCATTTTTTTCTCTCTCTTCTCTCATGTGCACGGATTTGAACTTTGAACTCTTTTTTCCCTTTCTGCAGGTTTCCCACGTCGGCTTGCTCTCATTTTTTTAACCGACGTCTCGCCGGATCCTGCAGGATCAAAGTGTGTCTGGCTGCAGAAATTTCTCTTCTCTCTTATTTATGGACTGAAAGAAGTGTCTCTTTCCTCAGTTGTACTATTACCTGGCCTTACTCTCTGTCTTCTCTCTTTATGCACACACACACACTCTGTACACACACACTTTCCCGGGCTGTGTTAGCTGACGGCATCCTGTCTGGAAACAGCTAAAGCGCTGGGGACCTGCTCCTTCTGTCCCCAGCTGTCTATATAAATTAGTAACACACAGCGCGGCTAATGCTAGCAGATCACAGTCTCGGGCATGGCAACATCTGTGCACATCTGGGTACATCAGTGTGAGTCTGAGAGTCCTTGAACTCAGCAGGGAGCTTGCCCTCAGGACTCCTCCGACTGTCAGACAACCTGTGGGGGCGCTCTCCGGGTTTAACCTACAGGAAGGAGTCACATATCCTTTTTTTTTGTTTGCATGTCCCGACCGTCTGCCACATGTGGAGGAGGGCGGAAACAGTCACCGCGGCACTCAGGTGAACCGTCGAGCCTCTCATGTTGTCACAAAGCCGTCCTCGTCATCCATCCTCCACCTCTGCTTAGACCGTCACTTCACCCCCGGAGCTCCGCCTCGCTTCCCCTGCTCATCACTTCTTCAAGCGGTCCCTTCCATCTCCGTTTTTCTATTTTAGTTTCCATCTGTTTGTTTATCTCGCTCCCACTTTCCTCTCGCCACACAGTCCCTTTTTTTCCTCCTGAAGGCAAACAGAAGCATTGCCAAGAACAGCTCTGTTGGCCTGCTCGGGATTTACATATGTAAATGAGAGCCAATGTTGCTCGTAAATCTGCAATTAAGCAAACAGCTGAAGCTTACAAACAACGTCGGTCCCCATTACTTTACCAATAATAGAGTTTCTTGTGCACTGATTTATATTGCCAGCCCCATTACCTTCTTTCTCCTGCCTTTATGCAATTGGTTGAAGATAATGTCCTGGACCAGACTTAAGGTCTTTGATCAGTGGAGCAGCACAATGTGTTTAAGAAGAAAAGAAGCTCTTGTAAACTCTCGAATATATGGGAGCGAATCACAAGGCCTGGTTGAAAGGGCTCATCAGCATGTTTTCATCAAAGCTCTGCAAATCTATTTACATACTCCGCTCCACAAAGAAAACAAACACTTCTAATCAGTTTCAAAGGTCAAAAGTCGTGACCGAGATTTGGAGTTTACACCATCAAAAATTAAATCCTGCAACTTGAATTTGTGCCATCGAGTTTAACGCTGAGAAGAGCGACTCTGTTCATGAACGCTGCAGAAAGCAGACGAAGAATAATCTCACTGCATTGAGATTTGATGCTCTACATGAACTTATAATGTTCAGAAACATGCTAACACTTACAGATCGAACAGCAGCAGATCTTCACCAACATGAGCGTCCCACTGGAGTCCTCATTCAGGTCAAATCTATTTGTTTGTATTTTAACCTGCAGCCTCCACAGCTGAAAACAAGCCAGTGTGGTTTTGTCCCAGCTGTCCATGAGGAAACACAGGAGACGTTTCTGCACGTTCCTGTGCAGGGAGAAGATGCAAGGCAACAGAAGATTGTTTTTTTTCCCCACATTTAATCTTTTTACCTCAAAGACTAAATTCAGATGTAACACCCATGTAATTACCAAAATTTTGAGTAGTAACTTAAACTAATTACAAATGTTTTCTCAGTAACTATAACTATACAAATCAAAAATACTTAACTACAATTTAGTAATATAATTAGAGCTCTGTTACATTTTACTAATTACTCCCTATCACTTGTTATTTGTTTAACGTTGACATTTGTCAATGCTGCTCATATGAACAAGACTATCAGTTACTTTCATTAATCACAGTGATGAAACCAAGAAGAAAACCCTGGGCTTAAAAAGTAAAGTGCTCAAAGCTGCAGTACCCAAAACGGCCACTTGAGGCCGGCTTGAAAAGTGAGCCAATCCCTATAAATGTGTACTTCAAGGCCCTACTGTGCAGCAGATATAAATATGTCCTCTCCAGCTCTGACCATTTGTTTAAATATGATCACTTCTGGCTCCAGAACACCAAGAAAGCAAAACTCAAAGCTTTAAAAGATACAAATCTCACTATAAAAACTTTGAACTTTCAATTTTTTGACTTCTACTGGTTCCTTTTACTAAAAAACAGTGGAAAACACTGATAACCACAGATTTTACCTTAGCCTATTCTCTTAATTATAATTCATGGACCTAATTTATCAATTTATGTGTTTCAGCATTAACATAATTAATTTCCTTCACAAGTTGCTTGCTAATAAAACAGGTAATTGTGAGGATTATAATCATGTTAAAGTTAGAAAGTGTAACACCTGCTTTTCCCAGATCGATATGTTATCAGATAATTACATCCTGGAAATCTCACATCGAATCCAACCCAGTTTCCAACCTGGATTTCCTCGCAGTCGCACTGTTCCACAACACTTTTCCATGTAGAAAGTTGGACTTTCTGACTTCCTCCTGGGTGTTGCATTAGATATGGTATCTCATGCCAGTTGGAGATAAGCAGGTCGGTCCTGTTAGCGCACCCTGGTGGCCCCCGGTGCTCGTCAGAACTTTATCTGAGGTCACTGTGACCCGCCCCATGTGGGAGGTGAGTGAAGGTTCTCCAACATCACCAGCAGAGACAGGAATTCAAAGTCCGCTTGGCCGTCTGGCAGTCTGAGGTAGTCGATCCAGGTCACGCATTTTTGTCTTCATCTCCTTTTTTGCCTCTAACTCATGTTTCTCTGGCGTGAAAACACACAAATGTTCTACACTTTTTGCATAAAAGATACAACTGATAAGCTTAAAAAAAACAAGTCCTAAAGCTTGGAGGAGTAATAGACTTGAATTAAATTGAAGAATTTGTGTCAAAGTAAGATTTAAACAAGTATATCCACATTTTATTTCTGGCTGGCTGGGTGAGAATTACAGCGTTTTCACAGGTCTCTCAAAAAAAAAGAAAGAAACAGGAAACCAGGCAGCTGGGAGCAGAGTACTTACTCACTCACTTATCAGTTTATTGCACTCCGCACAGGCTACCTTTATGTCAAAGGACTGAAAGGACTAAAATACTGTTAGCGGTTCTTGTTTGTGAAGCGCTGAAAGATTTAGGGCCGAGTTATACATCTGCGACCTGCTGCTGTGTTACAGACCGAACCCCCCCAGGCAGCTCACACTGTTTGTCTTCAGCCGATTTGCTCACTGTTGCAAAGAAGCACAAGACGGCTTTTTAGTTTGGATATGCTGCATCTCCGGAGCAGATTACTGACAATGTGAGGCCTGATCCAACAGGAAGAGACGGAAAAAACAACCAGAAAGTGTTTGGAATAAGAACCAAACACTCGATAAGAGCGACATGTTTCACTCAGTGCTGCATCAGGCTCATTTAAAGTTAAAATAAGTAACATTTCCACGTTAACATGTTTAAAAAAACCACTTTATTTTGTTATATACTTTGTTAAGTTGTGTTGTTAATGTTCAAACTCAGAGAAGTTTGTGACACCAGTCAGTGAAGAAGAAAGTTTGCAAATATGACTTAATATAAAACTAATTAAACTTCTATACATTACAATGTTTGTGAAAAGTGAGATAAATTTTCACCTGCAGTGGTGTCTGCTTAACAAAGAAATAAAGAAATGATTCAACACTACTTCATCATGTCATCACACTACTTTTATTTTTATTGTCTTTATCAAGTGACTTCTTGCTTTTTATTTATTAGTTAATTTTCCTCGTGTTATCTCTTTAAACAGTTAATTAAACCTGAAATAAGTGACGTTTTGGCCTTTTGTGAGCAGCAGAAACAAACTATGAACACATTACTGACACATTATCACCTCATACGTTGATATAGAAACTCGTTTGCAAACAGTGAAAGTGAAATAAACAGTGAAGT
>JAPZDV010000009.1:3708902-3725674 GCA_029814665.1 Acanthurus lineatus
TTTGGATGTGCCGCATCTCCAGAGCAGATTACTGACAATGTGAGGCCTGATCCAACAGGAAAAGACAGAAAAAACAACCAGCAAGTGTTTTGAATAAGAACCAAACACTCAATCTGTAAAAATCTAATCGATAAGAGCAACATGTTTCACTCAGGGTAATTTAAACTTAAAATAAGTAACATTTCCACATTGAAATGTTTAAAAAAAACACCTTATTTTGTTATGTACTTTGCTAAGTTGTGTACTTTCATTATCTCAAATGTTTCCAAACTCAGAGAAATTTGTGACACCAGTCAGTGAAGAAGAAAGTTTGCAAATATGACTTGATGTAAAACTAATTAAACTTTTATACATTACAATGTTTGTGAAAAGTCAGATAAATTTTCATCTGCAGTGGTGTCTGTTTGACAAAGAAATAAGGAAATGATCCAACACTACTTCATCATGTTGTCACACTACTTTTACTTTTATTGTCTTTATTGAGTGACTTCTTGTTTTTTATTTATTAGTTGATTTTCCTCATATTATGTCTTTAAACAGTTAATTAAAACTGAAATAAGTGACGCTTAAACAAACTATGAACACATCACTGACACATTATCACCTCTTACGTTGATATAGAAACTCGTTTGCAAACAGTGAAAGTGAAATAAACAGTGAAGTTTAATCGCCTGATAAGCTGAGGAGACATAACTCCCTGTGAGGATGTTGCTATGAGCAACCTCATCCACGTAAAAATCAATCACATCATCCATTTTAACCGTGAACATACTGAATATAGAAACTTTAAGGTCTTTTAAAAATGAGCAGACTTGTAAATGTGTTTTCTGAAGGTGTAGAAATACACTTTCCTCGCCATGTTTCTTGGATTTATATATATAAAAAAAAAGGTCATAAGAAATGGTGGAATTGGATTATAGCACATTACGGCAGAGGCTGCTGAGATGTTCGGCGTTACAGTCCCAGACCTTCTCTAATAGTGTGAAATGAGAACAGATCTGTTAAAGCCTCAAAGAGCACAGAAATGGGATGGGATTGGCTTTACGCCGTCGTACATTACCTCGCTCGCACTGATAGGCCCTTTATTAGACTTAATTAAAGAGTCGATGGCATCTTTTAATGGCCGCAGCACTGGTTGTTTTTCTGTGTTTTTACAACGCTGCTTCTCTAATGAGCAGAGGCAGCCTCATTTGAGGGAAGAGAGGACAAAAAAAAAAAAAAAAGAAAAAAGGATGGTTCGACCTGTGGCGTGAGGTCGCTTCGTCCCAGCTGTGTCGGGAAAAACAGATAAGTTCGTGCCGGCGCCTCTTCAGTGTGCTCTGGCTGCTGATCAGGAAGCAGGTGAAGCTCTCCACAGATACACCACCAGGGTGGAGATAAAGTGGTTAAAAAAAAAACGACATGAGGGATGGAGTTTGTGTTGACAGACAGCCGCTCGTTTTTTGTTCTTCATGCCGTGACTTTCTTGGCATTTTGTTTCATGTCCTCGTTTATCTTTTTGAATTAAAAAAAAAAAAAAAATGGAGTAATAGTGCAACATGTTTGAGTCGGAGCCAAGCGTGTCAGAGCCTTGAAAGACAGCCAGAGCCCTTTATTTTGCCTCTGAAAGTATTTTGGTTAAAGTTATTGACTCCTGTTTGAAAGACACAGATGAGGACTTCTTTGGAGTAAATGTAGCAAATCATATTTTACTCTGATGTTCATGATTTATCATTTTACACGAATCTGTAGCCAAAAACAATGTTGGACTTATGAGCTAAAACCTCTGGCTTTCTAAGAGATGATGCATTTCTTAATATAAAGTATTTAAATGTGTATTTTTGTTAAAATTAGATTAATACAATATGTTTTATTTACAGAGAAACTCTTTTAACTCTGTTATAGTATCCTGTTTTGCCCTGGAAGAAGCTTTTCAAAGTAAAAAATCATCATCAAAGACAACTTCTGTTACCAGACAGGAACGGCTGAATAAATGAGTCTGTAATGTTGCATCATGGGAAGTGTAGGAACCAAGTAGCAGACTCCATCTTGCTTTTCACAGGCTTGAAGCTTGTCTGAGGAGGTTTTACATAAAGAGTTCGAGCTATGAGCAGCTGTGGATGAAAACGGAAGCGATTGATTGGTCGCTTCAGATTGTTGCTCATACACACACACACACACACACACACCAGAGGAAGTTTGTGTGAAGTTGATGTGTGTCATGTGTTGCAGCAGTAAAACCTCTCAGTTAAACTATTGATGATATCACGCTGCTGTTTGCAGTGAGTTGCAGCCTGTTGCACCTCATCGCCACAATTTTCTGATCATTCCTTATTTGATCTGATTTGTATAAAATGCTACCAAATTACTGAAGTTAAAAGTTAAAATTTGTGGGGATTAATTAAACATTTTCCTAATATGTTTGCGGTTGTGTCTTTGTTGTTCCCTGCAAACCTTTCAGCTTCCATTAAAACCCTTTGCAAACATTTCCGTCTCAGTGCTGGAGGGGATTTGGCTTTTTTTCAGTCAGTCAAACTGAGCCGAGTATCTCAGCCTCTGATGGCCTGAATGGAAAAAAAAACAAAACAAGCATCTTTCATTTCTGTTATTTGTCTCACTCGTTTCATATTCTAGTTGTTAATTAAGATATTAATAATTTGGTTCAGCGAGGCAAACTGCGCTTCAAGCGAGGATGTGCTTCTTCCAACAAACCTATTTGTCTAATTCAGAGCGACACATCTGCAAGTGTGCAACGTTTCACTGCAGCATCTCATGGCGACAAAAAACATCATGAACCTGCTGCAGAAATACACAACTTACAGCCAAATCTGTCCTGGGATCAGTGCTGGGTGGCCAACTTTTTACTCATTAATCACAATAAAAAATTAACTGATTCATTGATGGGATTTTTTTGTTTTTACTGTTCAGTAAGCGCTCAATAACGCCCCCTGGTTGTTATTCAGGAAGCTGCTTTTAAGCCTGACAGTCTTCTGCAGACTTATTGTCCGTGAATGCTTCACGAACTGCTGACCTGCACCGGGTTGCCAAGATGAGTGAGGTCAGCAAATGTCAGAGCAGATTATTGATGGATAAACTTATGTTTCTTTTTGCCTCCTTATGCCAAATCCCAAACCACCAAATTATAATTGCTGTGTATAAGGTGATGTTTATGACTGTCTCAAGTCAAAATATACCAGCTTCAGTGCAGTTTACCAATTAAAAACAGTGCATGAAAAGAAGACAATTTTAAATTAGCATATTTCTGCCACATCAAGAGTCTTAAAGAACTCAAAAACTAGAAATTTTATAATTATTATTAATTACTTGCATCTGGCATCCGGTTATTTTTCAAATATGGATTTCAGCCAAAGTGAATGAGTGTCCCTCCCTTTCAGGAACCAGCGTTTGTTAGCGTTGCTACTTTCAGAGTAGAAAAATGAGGGACACTTTGCCAGCTGCTCTGTGTCGGGGGGGGGACGCAAATCAAGTATTGGTCTGCGGTTTTTACCTCGCTGACTTTTTGAGGGTCATCCACTTCTTTTCCTGCATCCTAGCAAAGTTTTTTTGCACCATATTTTTCTTTTTATGCATCAATTTCAAAGCTACTTCTACTATGTTTGAAGGCATAATAAAAGAAAATCTGACTGTAACGGGTCAAGAGCTCTCAAGGTTAAGAAACTATATTTCAGTGTATTTTAACATTGTAGGCTTTATAAATAAATCTAATTTAACCTTCAGTCCGTCACCTTTCAGCAGGAACATGGTGGCTCAGATCATTTCCACCTTTTGGTGAAGCTTCTCTCTGTTGTTTCTAACAAAACATGCGAATGATCTAAAAAAAAAAAGAAGCAATTTGACCCAACAAAAAAAAGAAAAAGTGGTGGAAAAGTGGTGGAAAAGTGGTGGAAACGTATTAAAACCAGTGTAGAGTGAAAATACCACCCATCCAAATGAAACACGGCGAGGAAAACCTTGAGTCAAAACCAGGAAAATGCAGTTAACCGTCTCTTCCATAAGCTGTCAGCTCCTACGGGGGCTTCAGTCGCCGCCTGCCATTGTTAAGAATATTTTCCCACCTTGATAGTTTAATGTATTTCCAGCCTGTTCGAGCCTGACATTAGCGAGGGACGGGGCGAGCCAGCAGCTTTTTTCTTTCTGTTTCTTTCAAAAAAAAAAAAAACGCTCCTCATTTAGCACAGTGAGCCTGTCTTCCAAAGAATGCCTCTAATTGGAGGAGAAAAGGCTTCTTTTTCTGACAGAGCTGGAGATTTTAAAATAAAGCCCATTTGCCAATGTACGGAGTCATTAAACATGTCATTAAAGGCAGCTTCTTTGATATAAGTAAATGAAGCTCCGGATCCCATTTGGTGTCTGGGAGGGATGATGGAATTTAAAACTGGTCTTAAGGCAGCGAGGGACTCATGCTTGACCCGCCTCACACACACACACACACACACACACACTTACACACACATATAACTCCACACTGTGTGGTTATACACTGAGCGCTCAAAGTAGGGCCTCTTAAAGTCTATCATTTTCATACAGGAGGCAACCAAATCATCCTATTACCGAAGGAGGAAAGTATGACATTCAGCCACCCGAAAAAGACGAGTCCTTGATGTTCTCAGACTGGTCACGCTCTTCTGTCTGACTTGCACTTCTTTGTTTCACTGTTGCAGTTGAATTTTTTTTTTATTTTATTTATTTTTTTTATTTTCTTTACTCAGCGGTCTGATTTGGCCTGCAGCGAGCGGCTGGTAAGTCCCAGTGGAGATGTCGGCCTAAACAGGCGGGTCTGAAGTGATTATGTGAGTGCAGTGTGAGAGATTCCTTCAGGGCCTGTGGGAAGCCTGCACACTCTTTGTTGACAGTAGCAATGAGAGAGAGAGAGAGAGAGAGAGAGAGGGAGATGATCTAAAGAGACAGAAAATTGCTGGAGTCTGGGAGATTAAAGGTGCGCCGGATATAAAATCCCTTTTTTTTTTTTTTTTTTTTTTGCAGTAAGCTATTAGCTTGTCCTTTATTTGTTCATCCTCATATCCAATTAGCATGAGCTTCACATTCACGTTGCTGTACTTACTTCTTATAATACTGTCCAATTAAATTTTGGTAACCTGTGTATTTGTAGCTATCTTATATTACTGTCATTATGAGTTGGTGCAGCCTCCCTATGTACAGTATTGTGCCAAAAAAATAATTTCAGAGTTAGGAGATTTAAAAAAACTCCATTTTTCTTCGATTTTCTTCTAAAATTTTCACTTTGAAATCTTGAAAAAGCTCACTGAGCCTCATGCAAACATCACAACATGCAATCAAGCACCAAGAACTCCTCATAAGTCTGTATAAAAATTAATTATTCACATTCATATCATCTCACAATGTCTTTATGAGCACAGCCAAGCAATCAAATTGAAAATTTCCTTCTTTTTTTTTTTTATTTCTCTTCACTCCTATTTGCCTGTTTACTCTAAAAGCATGTCCTTCAAGCATCATCCTCTCAGAATTGAGAAGCTAAGCCGTTGAAAAGCGAGTTGTCGTTTATCGCTGCCTCGCAGACAAATCCACTCTAAATGGCCGGTGATTTTCACTCATTGGCTCAATAATCCATTTGAGAATTAACTCAGGGACTCAGACGCATTATTGAGGTTGTTCTTTTTTTTTTGTTGTTGTTGTTGCCCCCTTTTGAACAGATTCCTCTGCATGCCCCCTTTAACTTGAAGGGGACTTACACAGAAAATGGAAATGAATGGACATACAAAGGCGTCTCCATCAGTGGAGCGCCACTGTGTGCAGCTTCGCTCACATGGCTGCATGCTGTCAGATGTTTTTGTGTCGCATCCAAGGCCAACACTCGAAGAGGCGGACCTGGGTCACTCGTGTTTGGATCTCCTTCCAGTTGTTTCTTCTCCATTTAATCCTTTTCTCCGCCTCTTGCCTTTGCTCAGGCTACAACAATATTGACATCTTTTCCCTTTTTTTTTCCCCCCTCTTCCTCGTCTTCTTCAGCCGCTCTGCTCCGTTACCCCGATGCCCTCGCTGTCCACTCCTTCCTGCCTGCTGTCCCTCCTCCCACAGTGAACTGTGGTAATTGAGTGAGAGCTGTGGCCCTGGAGTCCTTGTGTAATCCACACTTTATAAGCACTCTAATTGAAGTGCAAATTCAATACTCCCTCATCAGCCTTTTACTGGCTGTGCCTTTGCCTGCACCCCTCAGGTAATTACAAGGAGACTGGCAGTTCAATCATTTTGCAGAAAAATAATGTAACAAAAACATAGCTGCATGCACCAAATCATTTTACTGTGACCGTAAAGAGAGTGTGATAGCCGTGTTATTGGAGGTGAAATACTGGAGGAGACAAAAAAAACCCTTTCTCTGCCTCTGTGTCATCAGGAAGGTGACTACTGTTTATACTTTACATGAGACACTGCAGAAGGCGTGCAAGCTATGATTACACACAGAGGTGTTTATGCTTAATGCTTTGTTTAATGCAGTAATTCTCCAAAATGCCAGGGGGCGACATACAAAACATTCTGCAAAGAAGTGAGAAGTCAACGAGTGTATACTAGAAGGATATGGCTGTGTGCACTGCAGATCCTCAAATCTGAGGCTGAATTAAACTTTTTATGAATCTTTTAAAAGACAGAACCAACACCAGTGAAGCGCCAGAGTCTGAACCACGTTATTGAACTGTGTTTGAAAAATGAATCTTTACAATACAAAGAAAACATAAGCCACAGACAAACACTGTAAATATAAAAACCCAAGATGTTCAGACACAAGTTGCAAATCTAAAATGAAACCTTTACTATCATCGGAGCATCTTTTGAGACACTGGGGGCGCTGTAGATCAATATTTTGACTCTGAGGCAGCGAGGAAATGGTGTGATTTCTTTTTTGAGTAATGCACTGTTTGTACTTTGTACCTTGTTACAATTTAGAATAAATAAATTCACATTCCTGACTTTAAGTTTTGGTTTACTGACAGTTTTTTTGTTAACAACAGAAACTAATAAGAGTCAGCAGAGCCACATGTTCCTGCACAAACAAACAAACAAACAAACAAACAGTGTATCAACAAAAAAAAGTCTAAAACCACAAACATGAACAAAAATTACATCTGAGAGAGCAGCTTTCCCTGTCGCCTCTCTGTGAACGAACCTTTTCCATTTTGAAAGAAAAGCACGACGAGTGCCTACTTACGGAAAACTCAGAGGTGCTTGATGAGCTTAAGATGCCAAAACGTGTGTGAAGAAGAAATCAGGAGGCTTCACCTGCATGAAACACTCACATGTCCCTCCTCATGCATTGATTTGCTTGTGGAGCTCATGAGCACAAATGAACACGAGCAAAAGAGTGAGCATGCGCATGCAGATAATGTACGCACACTCACACAAACACAATATAATTGGTATGTATTGGTTTGCCTATATTACTTTGTGTATCTCTGTGTGTCGTAGTGTGCGAGCGCGCTTTGCAGCTTTAATTAAACTTCCTCTATTTTCTCCCACCGTGTCCCCATAGGGCCCTGTCTTCTTCCCGACCACATGCTTATTTATTTATAATTGCATTAAACTCCAGAGCTGAGCCACGGCTGAACGCGGTGCCAGACCTGTGGTGTAAGCTGGGATTGTCACACGGTAATACAATTTCATGTACTGAAACATCCCACTTACTGGGCAAATTCCACTTTATGAATCATGTAAGGTTGCACTCTTCATCAAACGACAACAAGCTGAGATAATGTTTGGCTTATTTTTCTCGATACAGGAGCAAGAAACACGGGCCGTCAGCACACATTTATACATCTAAATTGTTGGGACGTGGACTGTTTCAGACAATAAAGCAGCAAATTCTACCTGTGAAAAGATCTTATGAATATCATCCCTGCAGCATTGTGCTCCCCGAGAGATCAAACATTCCTGTGGAGGAAACAATCCAGGTGTCATAACAACTTTTTCTCCTCTTCCCTTTATTCACTTGCCAGATTCCTCTTCATTTTTTTTGTTTATCTTTCTAATTTGCTTTGCCTTAAATATCCCACCAGACAACCTTTTGGATGAGCATCACAGCAGATCTGTAGTGTATCTCAAGTGTTTTTTTTTTGTTTGTTGAAGTTAGATGAATGTGATTTAAATCTTCAAAAGAGAAAATCACATTATGATATTCTTATAACATTGTGAAATTGCCAAGATACCCTACACGGGCACTTACCCACGTGTGGCGACGTAATATGTGCAGCACTGCCTACTTACATCTGCACCGTGCACAGGCCTGCACATTATTCTTTTCTCAGCCAATTTAAATGCTGGCATCAGAATCATAATCGTATTATAGCACATCTTTTTGTGTCATATAATCAAACCAGTCAAGCTGCAAATCTTTGCAAAGACATTGCACTCTATTTTATGTTTTGCGTTATTCTTTCCAGTGCATTTTTAATTTCTTCTTACATTATCCTCTGTGCTCTTATATGTCTTGCATGCATATATATCCCGATGTGATGACTCATTTTCCCCAAGGGCGATAATTTACATTAACCAAATGTGCGGCAAAGATCCTGCAATTTGCAGTTTTCCAGGAAATAATTAGAAATTTACACTTATATTGACCACAATTGGAAATAAAGTGAAGCAATTATTGGTGACAAACAAATCAAATCTATCTGTGTTTGCCAGAAGATGAACTATCACCAAGCAACGAGCATGGAAACAGCATGCCGCTTCAAAGACAGACTTATTTTTGTTTCTTTTATTTCCTGATATGTCTTCAAGAAGTGATATCTGACTAAATTACATCCATCATATAATAAGAGATATAAAACTTTACACTATCAGGATGAACATGAGCATAAATAGATGAAGCACAAACATAATTTCAGTGTAACATCATTCGTGTTTCATGATCAATAAGTAGGCCTCATCATTCTTTTTCTTCTGCTGTGCCCCCACGTAGTTACATGAACATATATGAATATAAATAACCACACTGACACACAGTTTTGTTACCAGAAGGGACATACTTCTCTCCAAAGTGAACCCTCCTGTATTTGTGGCCAAACAAAAGTAAAATCCAGAGTGTTGTGAAAGGGTCGATCTGTGGCTCTGTGGTGGAGGTCTGAGCGTTCAAGTGTGGAAGGCGTAATGATTTTGGAGTCGGCCAACAGAGTGTGTGAGTTCACAGAAGACATGGGCTCTTTACTGGCGCCACAGAGGATATTTGGTACAGTTACCTGTTCATCTGCTCGACTGTTTTGCAGTGAATGAAATGGGGTTTAGTTCAGTACAGTGTGTTTGGTCAGCCAGTAATTTTTTGTTTAAACATATGAGAAACATTTTACACCAATATTACAGTTTTTATATTCGTCTACTTATTCCTGTAGGAACTTTCACAAAAATGAACTGATAATTTCAAATGTAAGGCACCAAGTCTTGTGTAATATTTCAACTTCTATTATATATATTTCTAATCTTTATCCTTTTTTATCTACATTTATGGCATTTGTGAGATGTAACCTCTGGGCATTAACTAAGTATTTGTACTTTTATTCATAACTTTGATCTTTAATACTCTTTTATTGCGCATTTTCTGCTATTTTTCACTTCTACTTCATGTGTTTCAGAGAAAATTTTGTACTTTTTACTCTAGTACTTTTATGCTGACAGCCACTGTTACTCATTACGTTCTAGATTAATGTTGTTTTAAGCAGTTTATAATATATAATGTATTGCTTCAGGCTTAAATATAATGGGTAATTTCCACAAACTATCACAATAAAAATGCTTAAATGATAAAAATCAGGGCCATTCTGCTGCATGACAGCTTTTACATTAATACTTAAAGTACAATTCTTGGGGATATTTCCTCAGCTTAATTTCCCTCCTGAGTATCAATAAAGTTTTTATGTTATCATACCTAAATACACTATAATTAACGCAGTCTTAGTCTTTGAATAAGATTAGAACTAATTGCTGACATTAAAGATTGACTGACAGCGCAGTTGAAATAGAAAATCTACGTATTTTTCCAGCGTAACATCCAGTGTCTGAAACCAAAACAATCCCAGCATGGCCAGCCGCTTATTGGACGTCTGTTTACGTCACAGTCTAACCCGGAAGTTCAGTGACACCTTCTGTTAAAAATCCTTCATCTCTTTCGTAGAACAGCGAAACAAAGGTGAGTTTTAAAGATAAATAATTAGTCTTCCCAACACTTACCGCTCAAACCTTATGCGATTTCCTCCGTAAATCCTACATTTGGGTTTTATTTAACGCTGGAAGCACTTTTACAGGGCTTAAACGTTAGCCGCTAGCTGGCTAATGTTAGCCCCTTGGTGTTGACTTACGTTTGTTATCGGTGATGTCGGGCAGGCTGGGATGACTTTTCGGCTGCTTTTTGTCATTTTCTGTGGCATTCAACGTCTAATGGCTGTATGAATATATCCCAGTAAAAAATATTTGAGTAAAAAATTCAGCAGGCACATGCAAAATAATGAGCCCGCTGTAAGAAAACATGGGATGCGGTATCCTCCGATGAAACCTGAATATCCTGCCAAATAGTGAGCAGTGGTTTTCCCCTCTGTTGCATCTCCATGTGCTGTGCAGGACAGCTGCAGTTTGCAACCTGCCACTGAAGAAACCACTGCAATGCAATGCATAGCAAAATACAATATTACTCTGGCAAAAATAAGTAGTCAAAAGAAAAGTGATAGTAAGTCCTGAAGATAAAGATTTGTGTATTATTAATCAAGCAGAGAGGTTACTGTAAGAAAACATTATTGTGTTATTAGCATCTGTTAAATATCCCCACTTCGTTAACTTAAAAAATACATGTTTATATATTTAACTGTGCTGCACATATTAAACATACTTTATTCTCTTTTAATATTCTTTATTTAAAATATATATATATATTTTTACATTTTTATGTATAAAAATAATTTTTGGGGGATTTATTTAATTAAGAGTGAAAACTATTGAAACAAATGAGAAAATCAGTAAACAAAGACAAAAAATGTCAAGCTGAAAAGATTAAAAGGTCAATTGACAAATATGCTGAAATATGAAATATGTTATTTGAAGTAAATATAAAAAGAGGAATTACTGCATGCCACATGATTTTTACATACAAAGCTATATATCAAGGTTTTTGAAGAAACTCAGATGTTTCTAATAATATTCTATGATGTCATTACCGTAAAAAATTTTTTTTAAATATTGGAGAAATCTGACATTTGACAGATGGTTGATTGAATTAATCTGTTTCTGTTGTATTAAATCAACCTTCCTGATTTAACATAACTCATCAGTTTTGTCAACATATATGCCTGTAAGTATGTACAAGAATATTTATACCTTTATGATACAGCTGCCTCTTTAACTCTGTAGTCTTGCTTAGTGTCCCGTCCACAGTGTAATCTGATTGGCTGCATGTGATGAGTAAAAAGGCCGAGCAGAGCTGTTTATTTAAGGCAAGACAACAGATTAACTAAAGGTGCAATGCCACAGCGTTATGATCTCTCTAATGCTTATTTAGAATAAGCTTTGAGCCATTAATTGCAGCCCTAGTATAAACTGTCCTCCATACTCATTTGTTGGTTCGTAATAAAGATGTAGAATAGCTGGTGTAACAGTTAGCTGGTTGTACAAAGTTGTGTTTGGCAGTTTTAAGACATTTTCTCTGAGCACATGTTAAAAATTCAGTTACTTTGTCCCACAGCATTTTCTGCTCAGCTGTGCTGGAACTGTGTGCATGTGCAGGGAGGCGTGTGGGCGTTCAGAAATGCTCTGAATGGAAGTCTTGTTTGATTCATAACAGTCTGGTGGGTGAAAAAATTTGAATCTCAAAGATAACCCGCTGGGTTGCTTTGCATTGGTCTTATTTTACTGTTCCACTCATACTGTCACACAGATTTTTAAACTCAGCTGGTGGTAAAGAGGGATTCCTTACGCACAAGTTCATGACTTGTCGATGCAAAAATTGGTGAATATATTGGACCCTTTATTGAGCTGCAGTGCCATCTGCAAAAAAAATACTGAAATATCCTTTTCAGACCTCTGTGCTGTTTTCAGAATTTTAGTTCATCGTAAGCTGCACCTCCTCCCGAATAACCTGGAACTTTTAGTCTAGAAACTACTTTTCAAAGACCTCAAAAAGTTCTTTCTGCCTGTTCTTGTTCGCACTGCCACCAGAGTCTTTAGTCCTGTAAAGATGAGGTAATATATCACAAAAAAAGACATAAGTTTCACCTCACTGCATGTCAACTAAATGTCAGTTTGTCCTGAACTTAGTTGTCTGACAGTCTTTGGTTTGCTTTTTTCAGTAACTTAATGCCAATGTGTTGAGTGCAATGAACAAAAAACAAGATTATGGCTATAGTTTTTAAAAAATTGTAGAATAGTAGAATAATGTCGATGATATAACAGTCTGACTAAGTTAAAAAGTGACATAACAAATACAAACAGAGAATTAAAGTCACAGAACTTTATTTTATTATCTAGTTTGACAAACAGCTCCACCTAAAAAAGAAAACTGGTGAGCAGAGTGTCGGCTACTGTATGAGAGAGATGAAGATGAATTGTTTACTGATAAAATAAAACAGCTGCTTTATTTTAGCTGAAACTGCTTCAAACTTTATTTGTTGGCATTTTTAACTCGGTGTATTTTCCCTGTCACCCAACTGATGTGCAAAAGACAAAGGGAAGTTTTCTGAAATAATTCGCTCACCATTTTCAATATGGTGGCTACTTATGCAATAAAAAAATCTGTTTATTTGCCAGCAGTTGTTTGGAGCGCTGCATGGGAAGTTGCATAATTCTTTTAATTCTCGTAAATAAATTACATTATATCTGATTAATAATAAATGGAGCTTGCTGACACCAGCATTTTAAACAGTATTAAGAGGCATTTCTTAAACTTATCAGCAGGGGAACATCTTGAATTACAGCTATGACAGGCAAATAGGTCCTAAACAATAAAATGCACATAAAGCTTTGATACAGTCATATAAAAATATGGAACTTGTAGCCATTTACTGCATTATTATGCTATTCTGTATGTGCTTTCATGTATTAGTTCGCTCTGCGTTGTTTTTCCTTTTCAAAATAGCTGATTTTCATTACATTGTGTGGGCAGTCCTGCCTGCTCTTCTTCTTTCAGCAGACTGAGAAACACTCCAGTGTTTTTATCTGTACAGGAAAATGTTTTTTTTTTTTCAAAGGCCATCTCAAACAAAGCCATAAAAAAACTAATTCAGCCGCAGCATGTCAAGCATTGCATTTTAATAATTGTTACCGGAATTTATAACTCCATTTAGTTTTACTCTCCGGGTTTATAAAGAACAAATGTCTTGGGTTTTAAAATAGTTCAAACGGTTCGGTGGGGAGACACTGTGTGCTCCTTTAAAATACATTCAGAGGAAATCTGGCGGCTTAGACTTGGTGGCAAAAAAACACCTTGAATTCTCAAGCCCTGATTGGTTGAATTAATAAAAACAAAATTATGTTTTTTGGAAGGGGGGGGGAGTCCAAATATGTTTTATATATAAGAGGTGCTGTAGAAATGCATGCTGTTAACAAGATCAGTGTGGAGGGGACAGGCCAGATGCTCAGTTTCATATTGCTGAGCTGTAAGCATCAAAAACAGTTATTAGACAGGTGGCCTTTCCTTAGATTTCCACCTGGCAGCTGGCAGATAGACACACTTTTTCTTTTGTTTATAGTTGTGTGTGTGTGTGTGTGTGCGTGAGTGTGGAGTGTAATGAGACCACTTGTCTTGATTTAGAAGTGCTTTTCTCGCTTGGCTGCTGGTATTCTTCTTAAACACCAGTCAAATTTAAACTCTTACACTGATGTGTGTCGAGCGCTCACTTTAGTCGACTGCGTCCGTTCGGGGCCCCCGCCGCTGTATATTAAACTATTCAACCACTCTGCAGATGTTCTTTACACACAAGTGCCCAGCTGCCCAAACCAAACCCTCCTCCCCCCCACCACCTCTTTATACACTACAAGATGCAGCTATTTGGTTTATTTACGAGAGGTGCTTCTGTAACTGCTGGGAATAAGCCAAGAGCCAATCGAAACACACGGTGGAGACCAAGCTAATAGAATCTGACAGGAATGGAGTCATAGAGGCCGCTGAGGCATCGTAAAGCTGTCGCCGTTCAAGCCCCTAAATTTGTCGCTATTACCTGCTTGCTTCTCCCTTAACTTGGCCAGAGAGTCGTGAGGAAAAGTGCAGCCGGGCTCCTGAGGAGGAGCAGGTGCTGTTACTCATCTTTTTTTTTTTCCCAATTACAACAATATGGAATAAGTACGGATATGTTGTTGCGTGCATTCAGTACACATGCTCATATTTTTTTCAGCACCAACCCGTAGACTGCTCTGACAGTAAATTGTAGGACTGAATGTGAGGATCAATAAAAGACTGTCCACTATTATGGTTAACAGTGAGGATTACTTTAGAGTAACACACGAAAAAAAGGCTCACTCAGTTGGACTCTGCTGCACAGTCGGGCTGTGTTGCACTCAGCTCGCCATCTACTTCATTTGTTTATGCTCATATTCTTATTTGGCTGCGTGCTTTTAGGGAATTGCTTTGTTGATAGCGCTGCAGGGGAAAATGTCAGGTTGTGTGAGTCTTTTCTCAGTTGTCAAAGTGTAAAAAAAAAAAAAAAAAATTGCTGCAGCGGTTAGTTCATCAAATACTGGTTAGTGAGACAGAAATCACTGGAAATCATTTACTTGTCAGAACTCCATTGTAGAGACTGGAAATGAATGCAGTTTGACTGAGTTTTTCCCCACTAATGAGCTTAATTAACAGAATATATGTAAATTTTCCTACAATTGGCCTCGTCACGCTGGCTAGTGTGTTTCTGAGCTGTGGCAATAGATCAATTCCAGTGTTGGCTGATAACATCACAGCCTGCAGCTTTGTTGTGTCTAATTCTGGCTTTGTGATGGACTTTCACAAGTTCAAAATTGAAACTGATATAAAAAAATTGATGTTTTTTTCTTTTTTTTTAAGCTAATTTCCACATTAAGGGTCAGATACATTATACTTGTACCACTCATTCTAGTGACATCTCACTGAGGGCTTAATTCTTCTTTAATTGGATGGAAAAGAGTATTAAAGCTCTCGATGAAAGAACCGACAATGCGTGATGTGAAATATAAAACTGAAATGTGGTTATAAAGGGTAGCATGCTTTCTAAGTCTGAAAAAATGGAAAAAAATACATGCAATTTGTGTTCATATGAGGTGAGACTGTTGCAAACTGCTGATTTTCAATCCTTTATTGCTACTTACAAGAATTTGCCAGTCTGCAGGCCTACTAAGACATAATTGAAATAGGCATGGGCCCGTTAAAAAAAGTCTCTGATTGGGCCTTTTGTAGACGCAGCATGAGAAGAAGCTCATTTCTCACATTTCCGATCGCTTGTGAGGGAGGGCAACAAGTATTGAATTAGTTTGCATGAGAGAAGGGAAATTGAAATATGGATTGGGGTCGCAAATGCCTGCCAGTGCTATTGGCTGTTTCGGATATTGAGGATGAGATGTATTTTCTGTGTGCGTGTGTGTCAGCGTGTGACTGATGCAGACAGTGCCGGCATTGAATGGTTTTCCACCTTTCCTATTTTCCAATAACAACTTGTGAGCAGGACTGACACAGATGAAGTGAATGTTTTAAGAGGGAAAGTAATCTTAAAGACAAGCCAAGCAATCCTTCACTCTAATACGCAGCCTCATCCTCTGCCTCTCCTACATCACTGCTTCTGTCATGGAGCCAGACACGAGCCAGCTCTCTCACCATCTGCCATTTAGATGTATTTAAATCATGCATGCGTGCTGAGTTTGGACCTGTGATTTGAACTGGTCAGGTCCCCCGGTCTCCGCTAGGCTGCTTAGCGCAACTCGTGACCCGAGGAAGCCATCTGAATATGAATTAATGGCAACACAGTTAGTGAAAGTGTCACTGCCTAAAAGTCAGATCCAATTTTGCTGATATTATCTGGCATTTAAGTCTCGGAAAACGGTGACCCATCCTGATGGTTTGATTTGCAGTTCCAGCTCTGTCCTGGCTGAAATGTTTTCTGATTTGGCATTTAAGAAGGATGCCACATTTTGCAAAATGTTGAGGGCAGTGGGAATAATGCACAGGTATGAGCGAACCCACTCTGATGGAGGGATGAGGACACTTGTAAAAACCACAGTGAGTCAAGGAAACAGAGTTCAGATGTTACATTACATCAATAACTATACACAACATCTGAAAGTGTATAATACAGTCATGCATATTGATTGTTCTCGCATGCAGATTGAATAATTACAATACTAATAGTCAGCAAGTCATTCTATATCATTATCTTGTTTTTTTTTTTCAGACAATGGGGCATCCTGAGTTAATAATATCTTATTATGATATGATAATGATAGTAGATTACGATGTATTTATGCTTTAATAATGACTTAATATATTTACTCAAATACTGTACTTAAATACAGTTTAGAGGTACTTGTTTATTACTTGAATATCTACATTTTTTGCAACTTAATACTTCACTTTTCACAAAGGCAAGTGTGGGTTTAACTGCACCACCTCATTTGTCTGACTGCTTTAGTTACCAGTTACTTTTTAGAGTACAGTTTGTTATTCCCTTTCCTGTCAAGTGAAAACCATGTATCTCCAGATTTGGAGTTTTTTTTCATGATTTTTTTCTGAAACTGACAAATTAATAGTTTCTGTGTGGATTGAGAAAATTCCTCTTCTTCTTTAACTGAATACACAATTTCAA
>JAPZDV010000009.1:3725774-3739759 GCA_029814665.1 Acanthurus lineatus
TCTGTGTGGATTGAGAAAATTCCTCTTCTTCTTTAGCTAAATACACAATTTTAAAAGACTCTCGGATCTGCCGGAAAACTTAATTTTACCATTTTACAAATGAAACAAATTAGAAGAAAGGATATTAGGGGAGCAGTGAATAGATTTAAATGCATCTAAAGCTGCAGGAAAGTAGCAGCCAGCAGAGAAAAGCTCTTTTTGACGTCTGAATACTGGACACATATTAAAAAAAGAGATGAAGACATTACTGTACTTGCTCTCATGATTCATATTACCAATGGATGAAACTTCTCTTAATGGAAGGACCTTGACCCAAACTAATTGAAATAAAGCCATGAGAATCCACTTGTGAGGGATTTGAATGGTCTGAAACTGATGAAGTTCACAGGTAAGTACCACTCCACCCTCCTCACCTCCAACTGAAAAAAAACACTCCTGTTTCCCCTTAAAAAAAAAAAAGAGAGTTAGAAAAGAGTTTCATGTCAGTGCTCGGGGACTGCAAAAGAACGAAGACAGGAGGAGGCGGAGGGAGAGTCAGAACTGTGGCTGTGAAATCGATAGTTCATACCTTTCTGAAATTGAAGGTGTTTTTTTTTTGCCAGAAAGCGTGTGCAGAGGACGGAATATGAAATAGCTTTGGTGGAGGCCCCTGACGTAAGCAGCAGTATTGATTTCCAGAGACGTGGTCCAATTATACTACACCGGGTTTTGTCGGTGCCCTTTAAAAGACCTCACTGACTCTGGTGGGCCAAAAAAATAAAAAAATAAAAAATTTTTTTTTTTTTGGGCATCGTCTGGCTTTGCCTCATCCCTTCCTTCCCCAGGGTGGCCGGCTGTTTCTGTCACCAAAGCCACAGAGGAAAAAGTCAAGGAAATAAAATCTGCTGTTTCTACAGTTTCCAGAGTCTCTCTGAGGACACAGCTGCAGGATGGGAGATTTCCCCTGTTGGCAGTTCCTGTTAAGAGATTCACTGGCATTACAACATAAAGAGAAAATAATCCCCCCTCGCTGTGTGGTAGTATCCGTTCGCATGTGTGTCTGTTGGCGAGTGGCTTAGAGAGGAAGAGTCTGACTGAGTGGACTGACAGCACGAGACAGCGTGGCTTTGTCGCTCTGTTTGTGCGGGTGTGTTTTGTCCCTGAACAAGGACAGAGGGGGGGGTTGTGTTGCATGTTTGTACAGCCTCAGCTTGCGTTGAGGTGTATTCACACATATCCCCCCTGCAGTTCAGTAGTTATTGTGAAAAGCCAGACATTAGCAGAGAAATTGCAGCTGTTTTAGAGCTTTTATTGCCGGTGGATTTGCAGGGTAAAAAATGGTCTGTGAGTCTCTTCCTGTGCACCCGGTGTGCCGTCCCCGCTGCTGACGCTGCTCTCATACTGCCCTAGTCTGGCTTCATAAGGAAAAAGCGACAGGAGGGTATCAGCTCCCGGAACAATATAGGACAACCGCCACCCCCTCCCCTCCACCTCGACTCTTGAGATTCCAAAAAACTTTGCTGGCAACGAAAACAAGGCTTTGCTTCTTACTCGGTCTCTCTTCCCCTTTGCTTCCTCTACAGTCGCCATGTGTCCCATCTCTTCTTCCCCTCAACTCTCGTTCTCTCTCCAAGTAACGGGAGTCTCATGCAATATGCTGTGTTGCCCCACTTGAGTGTTAATGAGGCAGATGAATATTCATGAAGAGGAGGCTGACATCGCTCTGTGTGTGTGTGTGTGTGTGTGTGTGTGTTGATCGTGCAGAGGGTGTTTGTGTGCACGGGCGCCGTGGTAGCCACGTTTCTGAGGGATCTGCTGTGTTGTGGGTAGACATCAGGGGACTCTGGGCTCCTCTGCTAATGATGCAAATGTGCGTCCCTGAGTTTTGTTTTGGTCCGTGATTGTGGATGACCCTTTCCAAAGGCCTTTCCTCTCTCCCTGGTGGCTGCTGGCAGAGCTTAAGCTTAGCCTCCAGCTGCTGATGGAGGACAGCCAGGGAAAGCGAGACTGAGAAGAGAAGCTACCTCTCAGTCCACTTTACACTCCTCCTCCTCCTCTTCTTCTTCCTCCCTGTGCTTTGGTTTGTGACAAACAGATGCCATGGGCCGCCTCTCTCGGGATCATCTCCATCCTTTTAATATACCTTTCCCTATTTCTTGCTACTTCCCTCCACCTTTTCATTTCTGTGTCTACTGCATCTTCTTTCTTGGAACATATTGTGCTGTGATGTCTGCACCCGCCAGCGCCGCGTTTTTTGAAGGACATATGAGAAAGCATGCAGCCCATTTTATCAGCAAAAGGCTGCGTGATGCGTGCTCGTCATGTCTCATGCGTTTCCATTTCCTCCTGTGCTCTCTGTTCCCCCCCTCGCCACACTTTTTTTTTTCCATCGTCGGCTTTGTTCAGCTCCTCAGATTCTCTTCCTCCGGTCCCTGTAGTAATCTCTCACGTTCTCCCTCTCTCCTCTCTTTCCACTTTGCTCGGCAGCCTCTCATTTGCATATTCTTACTTAGTCGCCATCCCGGTCTTCCTCTTCTCTTCCTGCCGTCTTCCGCCCGCGGCTTTCGCTGCTCCCCTTTCCCCCTTTTGTTTGCCATTACTCCCTTTATTTTTCTTCTCAGCCTCCCTCCGTTCCCGTGCTCCTCCTGTAAGATATCCGACCCCTGCAGCGTACCTCTGAAGGAGCTCCTATGGTTCTGTTAAACATCTCTAAAGTCTTTGATCTCCCACCAACCATTTCTGACATGAGGTAATATGTGTTTACGTCCGCAGCACAAGGTGGAAATGCGTGTTTGTGTGTCTGTCTCACGCTGTTTGCACTCAGTAACCTCTAATTTTGGGAAAGGCGAGTCTGTCGGTGCCGTAGAGGAGGACAGATAGGCTGTCTGGCTTCCTTTCTTGTCTGCTGTTCATTGTCAAAGCAGAGGCCTTCCTGCTTCTCAGTGCACTTGGCCTCCCTGTGTTCATAAAAATGGTCTTGCTGCCGCTTTATATTATCAGTTTCAGTCTAGCAGGCACCCATGCTGAGTCTCACGAACACACACATCCTTTCTGCTGTTGGGGAAAGGACGGAGGCCGGCCAATTTATCAACTCTCTGACTGTAAGACTACAGAGAGCCCTCTGTCCTCATCAGTTCACTCAGCAGATAGACACACCCCAGTCACTGCTACTACACTCGCCTCATGTGTCTCCATTACATGCTAATAACAAATGAAACTGGCGCTCCGTGTTATGACGTGTTCAGAAAAAAACATGTCGGCTCAAATTACAGGTGGAACGGGTTAAAAACCGAAAGGATTTATTTCAGGTAGACCTTATTGTGTTGACAGTTTGTTACACTGAGCCACAGTTTATTATAGTAGTCATTTTATCATAAGCTAATGAGAATAACAAAAGCTAAAGTGTAGCTGTAATAATAGCTGACTGTTATGCTCCATTTTGATTATATCAAGTGAGAAGTAAATAAACAGGTAATAAGAAATAGATTAACGTACGAACATCTTGTACAGGCTGCATTTAGACTCAGCCTATTTTAATTAACCAATTTATCTTTATATTACTTTTATTTTAAGCACATGTTACACAGGAAAATAGATCTATCTGTCTGTCTATCTGTCTGTGTGTCAGTCTAGTATCCATCCATCCACGCAAACTAAATTATAAATACAACACTTGTTTTTGTTGCCATTTTTCATGAGTTTCAGTCAAAGATCTAATGCTTTTAAGATTTTCTTTGCACACAAAAGGCTTATTTTTCTCAAAATTTTGTGCAAAAATCCATGTTAAAGCAGGATGTTATGCACCTATACCTGCAATTGTTGCACATAATTGTTGTCATGAGCCCCGTCGGGTGTGCAGCATGCCCGTTTTCACGCCCCCTCAAAACTTTGAGACATCTGTGGCATTGTGTTGCGTGATAAAAACATTTTAGAGTGGCCTTTTATTGTGAGCAGCCCGAGGCACACCTGGGCAATAATTATGCCGTTTAATCAAGATCGAGATATGCCACACTCGTCAGGTCGATGAATTATCTTAGCGGAGGAGAATCGCTCGCTAACACGGACAACTAACTGATAACTGATAATTACTTCCATAGCAACAAGAGCTGAAATCAACACAGGCCCTTTCCTGTGCTCCGTCGCAGCAGCGGTTTTATGTTCGTTAGTCACTGCGGTTACTTATCATTATTGATTAAGCTGTAGAGGATTTTCTAAAAAAAGAACATCAGAAAATCGTAAAAAGATGCCAATCTTAATAAACTTTGGCCGGAGGGGATATTTTCAAATGTCTTATTTTTGCTGGATAAACAGTCCAAAGATTTTTAATCACCAGTGGTATAAAACAGAGGAAATCAGCAATTTATCACAATTCAGAAGCTTGAAATATTTAATTTTTTGTCAATTTTGCTTAAAACTTAATGACTTAATTGGATAATCAGTCATCTAAATGGCTTACGATTATTTTCTTTTTGTCATTTTAGTTGTCTGTGTTGTTACAGCTTTTATACGGTGTTTAACATCCTGTCTGTGTGTTTGAAAACCAATCAGCTAAATCAGACATCAAGTAAAAGTATCCCACAACCCATTTTCACTGATATTTGACTAAAAATCACATTCAAGTAAAAATCCACTGTGCTTATATTTATTACAGTCATGGCAGAACAAGGTTGTCGCCAACTTTAAGCTCAATAAGCTGTAATACTGTTTGAACCTTGGGTGCGTCTCATTGATACACCCGTCTGTTTCTGTCCTGTCATGTGACGTCTCAGGGCCGTCCTGCACCAGTGAAGGATGTTTGTCTTCTCTCCATCCTCCTCCCCCTCCTCCTCAGCCTCTCCGCTGTCCTTGGCCTGTGTGGCCCCCTCGCTTTTCCTCGTCCCGTCGCTGATCAAAGCCCCTTTGAGGGTTTTGTAGCGGGTCCAGGGCTGAAACTGATTTGATGAAACGTGTCTTCAAAATCTTTACTTCTTGTGTGATTAGACAGCGTGTGACAGGCAGCATCGGCCCCATCAGCTCACATTAAGCCCCAACGCTGCACCGCCACCGCCACCACCGCCGCCACTGCTGCTGCTGCTGCCGTTTTTATCCCTTAATGTTACATCTTCCTCACCAGCTGAATCAATTATCAGTGATTATGTTAGGTTCAAACTCTTTAGCGCCGGGCTCAGCCCCACTGCCGCCTCCTTCCTTTTTGCCACCGTGTGTCCCGGAGGCCCAACAGAAGCCACGCTATGCTGATCCCCAGTCAGTGCGGTGTTGCTGTAGAGGCGCAGCTTTACAGACAGCTCTAAGTTTAACCTTCCTCCTCAACAGTGCTGTGACAATGCAGGGAGGGTTTATTATGCCTGACAACACTCCCCCATGTAAGTTCTCCTCGGCGAGAAAGCTGCATAGCGATTAGCCCTATCATGTTGAATTGTGGATGTAGCTGTCAGAGCTGGCTTGGTAGTCTTGTTGTGTCCTTTGATTGAACATGGTTGTACAATGCATTAGAAGACAACGTTTTTATGAGTAATGAGAGATCACAGAGCCTTTTGCTGCATCGCGCTCGCATTAGCTGCTAAATAAAAAAAAAGAGAATTTTTTTCAAATGCAGAATCTCTCCTCCACACGTTCACATCCATCCCATCTCTTTCCTCAGAAGTAAACACTTGGCCTTGGATTTACCGGTGTTGCAATGTGTGTGTAAAACTGCTGCAAGGCTGCAAGGTCATGGCTCTGATTTTTTTCACCTTTGTGAGTGCCGGCACTCCATCACAAACACATTACACACTTTCTAGTAGTGTCTTAAACATCATGAAGCTGCAAATTCAACTTAGATCACTTTATATTGGGGCTAGGTTCAAAAAAATTGACTGCATAATTCAAAATGGTCTTTTTTTTAACAACTTAAATTGGTTTAAAAAAGTCCCAAGATGAAGAATCTGTTAATATATCACTTTTCTTGTGTCCATATCAACCATAAAACGCTTGCCAGGCCCTAAATGCAGTGGGTTTTCCCTTTTTGCAAGTAAATCTTGGAATAATATCTGCCACACTAGCAGATAAATGTTAGTACTAAAATATTAATGTAATAAGCTGTCTGTAAGTTTCACACACAGTGAAATTCATGGTGCCTTCAGTGCACCTTGCCAACTCTAAAATCTGTATTGCCTTTTATGTCAGAGCATAGGTGGCAGGGGCTTCGTGGTGCATTCAAGTGCACCTTGCAAACTCATGACTCTGTGTCAGAAATGCCAAGAATCTGGTCTGAAAGATAACTCGTCTACTTGTTGTAAAATGAAGGTGTGAAAAGAATTGTTTCTTAAGCAAAAAACTTTTTAAGGTTATCTTGGACTTACAGATCGATAGATTTATTTAAAAAAAACCCCAATTTGATTAATTGATAATGGAAAAAAAAGAGATCTTAATGACAAATGAGCTCCAGTCCTCTGCCAACACCAGCTGTTTACAGGAGATGAAAGCAGCAGTGGAGCTCGTGTCTTTCTATTAGCTCAGCTCTCTGTGGAAATAAATGAAGGCTCAGGTTCGGACTTGCCAGTTAGGATTAGAGTTTTTAAATTCAGCTGCTCTGCTTCTTCACTTGACAAGCCTCGGCTGTTGACAGGAGTTTGAGGCTTTTAAGATCTAATGTGTCCGCCTGCTATCTCAGATTGTTGCTTTGACTCGCTCTCGACCCTCCTTGTCTCTCTGTCTGCCCGTCCTCTTCTTCTATATGTTATCCAGTGTTGAGTGGCGGTAAGGAGAGATAGTAATCTGCTACAGCCTTGGCAGTCTCTCGCACTCTGGGCTCGCTGAAGAAGATTGATGGCCCTCTTTCTGGAATGGCTGTTGTTTTGGATGGAGAGAGAAAAAGATGGAGGCAGAGGAGTGGATTCAGAATGAAAAAGTGAGCGAGGGAGGCGGAGGGCGGCAGGTGGTAGTGGTGGTGGTGGTGGTGGTAGGGGGGAAATGAGAAAAAATGGAAGGAAGGGTGAGTGATAGTTGTAAAAAAGACGGAGAAAACGCAAGAGGAAATGCCACTGTGGAGGAGTTGGAGAGCTCATTAAATTTAGTTTGTGTTTTTATCGAGCGAGAGTACGCGTCCACCTGTGATTGGTTTCAGATTTACACATCAGTCTTTTCCTCATGCACATGTGGGTTATGGAGTCGGCCGTGTTCAGTTTGCACGTCAGCAGGATTTTCTATTTAAATGTCAGCTTTCCTCTCTGAATGCAACGGAAGCAGGAACGCGTTGTGATGGAGCGGTTTTGCACATTACTCGTGTTTCCGTTGCATTAAAACCGTGCTGCCTTTAAAGCCTTTTAAAGGCTGGTGTTCAGTATTAGTATTAGCAGTCGGTGCTGCATTGCTAAGGGGAATTAGCAGTCATTCATCTCCCCTCATGATGGGTCTATTGCTCAGTGCCCGTGTGTGGGCAGCACTGGCTTGATTGGCTGCGATGACAGTTATGCTCTTAATTGTGTCAGTTATTCTTCCTCTGTGGCTCTTTTGAATGTAGCGAAGCACTTGATGTAACCCCCCATGGCATTTTGTTCCTGTTGGTCTTTTTTAAGTCTGTGCAGATTTTAGGAGCAGCGAGACGAAGAGGAGCGAACTCTTTCTTCTTCTTCCTTAAGTCTGCCCTCTTTTGAGAGAGGAATTGAGTATTACATTTCTTTTTGTTAACTCCTTGGGATACCCCCCCTCCCCATTTTTCCATGCCCCTCTCTGCCCTCTGTTTAATTTGTCTCCCATCCCTTTAGTGTGTCTCCTTTTTTTTTTGTACCTCTGTTTCTTGACTGTTGTTTGAGCTGCTGCTCCACTCCTTTCTCTCTCTGTCTTCCTCGCTCTATTTCATCAGCCTGTTGTACATCGACCTATCTTTCATCCTGCCTCCCCCCCCCCTCTGTGACTTGTCGGCTCTTCATTTTTGTACATTCTGTTTTTTTTCCTGCTCTTGTATTTTTGTTTCCCACCTTCCTGTCTTGCAGCTCCATCCATCCTCCCCCCCGTTATTTATTTTTTCCAGACCGTGCTTATGATGCTCAGACATCGCTCGGGTCAACCGCTCAGGCCTCGGTGGCGTGACTCGTCGGATTGTCTAATGTCATACATCCTTGTTTTAACTGACCACTTGAGACTGCGGGGGGTCACAGTGGTGCAAACAACACAGAGCGGAGATGACATGAAGGGAATCAAGGCCGGATCCCATCCTGTTTATCCAAACAGTTGATGGGGTTGTTACAAGCTTCAGGTCGTACCTCATTTCCTGTGGTCACAACCCAGTGTCACACTTTTAACCCGGGTGGACGCAGAAAGTACAGATTTGACAGAAGATGCTCACTTTTAGTTTCAAAAGTGGAACAACTATGTTGAGAGAAAATATATTGAAGTTGAGTATGTTTTTCCTTTGTGTTCATTGTTAATTATGTTAGAAAATATGATAATTCCGATCATCAGTCTATAAACCTGCGCTGCTTTCACACTGTAATGACTTTTTAGGCCACTTGGGGGCAGCAGAAACAAACTGCAAGGAAAATACAGACATATAATCACCTTTAAAAGTTGATATGGAGAAAATGTTTGAGACATTAGCATTAGATGGAGTTGTGCTTCTGTCCTGGAGGTTTTATCTTCAATATTCACTCTTTTAAGCTTTGATTTGGTGTCCATCTACCCCTTAGAGAAATAAGTCTCTTTAACTGTGAAATGTTCAACGAGGATCACCTTTTATTAAAGATGCTCTGATCATCAGCTGCTAATCATTATCATGTGATTTTCAGTAAAAGTATGAGATCAGGAGACCCAGAGAAATGCCTGACTTTAAGTTGTTCATGCTGTGATTAATCTTCTCCGATCCCATCTTTTTCTCATCGTACCCTGGTGATCTGATCGTCTATTAGAGTGATCTGGAGTAACCACTATTAGAAAATATGAAAATAGAAATGATCCCACATCCCTAGCAGCAGTAAAATGAAAATAGCAGGTTGCCAGGCGTTAATGTAAAACAGTGATGAGAGGCAAAGCTTTGCAGTAATCTTAAATTATACAGTATTTTCTGTAGCTATAGTACGAGGCATTTTACAACTAGAAAAGGATGTGAGACCTAAAAAAAAGGATTACAAGAGTTACAGTCTCAACTTCAACAGCTGATTTATTTCACTGAGGGGATGTTTATGTGGGAATGTTGAAAATGTTACATCAATCTTGCTTGGTATTTAGTATATTTTTTAAAAGGGACAGATAGATCAGGGTTACGTCTCTTCTGCTGTCACGTTTGGAGTGTAGTTCTGCTCTGTAGAGACACTGAGCGCCATCACGTATTCATTTCAGGTGGACTATTGATCAGGAGGTGCTCGACCCGTATACACATTACAGAGCCAGACTCCTTTTGACATTTCTTTCATGGTTCGATGTCTGTATTTTGCATCTGATTGACATTTCCTTGGTATGTATGTGTAAACATGTGGATCTTAAGATATTTCATCTATTCATGTAGATCATCTCGACTCTCTCTGAGGTAAAAGCCCACAGGCAGCTTGGATACTAGTCATGAATACAAAGAGCCTGTGCATGTAAAGTAGCCTATTGTGTTACTGTGTTATTATATTTAATATGTCGGCCCTAATGTGAGTTAGTGTTTCGTGTTTTTAGTTAGTGTCAGAATTTATGTAGCTTCTGAGGCAACTTATGACTCATTTTTCTGTAGCTATTGCAGCAGTTTCAACTCATTCATGCTTGTTTTAAAATGCTTTTTTTAGTTTATGAGTCTGTAATAAAAGAAAACTGTACTTAAATCAGGCAGCTTTTTTGCAGATTGAATCTCTCAAATGTCAGAGATCTTCATGTATTGGCTGTATTATGAGGCTGCTTAACTCTGAGCATTTCCCCCCTGTCAGTGGAGCAAATATGACCCGTTTTCAGTGTTTTCATATTAGAAAAATGTGTTTTTATTTTGTCTAATTACCATAAAAATAACACAGACGACTCTATACACTTACAGAAAGTAAAAATGCTGATCACCACTTGCATTTAATTATAAATGTTTTGTTTACATCTATAGCATCTCGGGTTTTCCTGCACAAATATGACTTCCTGCGACATCTGGACAAACTTTATTGCCTTTGAACAAATAAACACAGACACAAATAAATCATCTGTAGTCACTTGAGGTGAGCATATCTGTCCTCTCAGTCTACTTTTTGGGTCTTCAAATTGGAGGTCGATCAAACCAGACTGGGTCAAAAATCGACCCAGGAGGACAGAAGTTGGGCAGATGATGGGAGGACAATATGAAGGCTAGAATAATGACTGGCTAAACACAACCAGCTGGCTCTTTGAAATCCTGCTCATCTGTGGTTGGCAGGCATGCAGAGTATGAGTAAGCGTCCTCGGTCATGTTTATTTAGGTAGAGGTAGTATTTGAAAAAGAATTAGACTTGGAGGATTTTAATGAGACTGCCAGAGCTTTCCCTTAGCTGGAGCTGAGTGCGACTGTGGGTCTGTACTGTCAGATGGCTGAAGTGTTGTTGGGGTCTCTGTGGGGCCTTTATATATCCCATTAACATGCAGCATGTACGTCTGAATTATATCCACAATGATTTTAATCCATATTAATGGGTCAATGTAAATACACCCCAAGAAGTACTAAGGAAACATTAAGACTTATTACTTCAGGCGCCGTCATTTGATTTGTGGGAATGAGATTGCATTTCTTCACGGCTCTGTTTACACCTGTGGTTTAGTTTGCTGTTTGGATTCAGTCCAGATACAGTTTATGTTTGGATTAGTGTTTTTAATGCCGGGTGTAATTACGTAAGGAGTCCCTGTCCCACTTTGTTCCGCCTCGCTGTGTAAACCTCGCTACAGTCTTCGTAAAAAAACATGTGTCTTTGTAATATCTTGTCACGCAGACTCATGCAAGCACACACACTGTATCTCCAAAAAAAAAAAAAGAAAAAATTCTGCATTCAGGTCTCCTACATAACAGATGCGCACACCAACAGTCAACTTGACAAGGAGTCTCTTGCAAGAATATGATAAGGCACCGGCTCACACCCACGCTCGCTCTCACAACTACAGTCTTGTTGATTCTTTCCGCTGTTTGCGTTTGCAGCTTGCCAAGAAGCTCGGGCTTTGGACAGACATGCAGTACTGACACACCTACAGACACAGAGACCTGACGGACAGAGTCCAGCTGGCGAGTCATGGCAGCAGCCAGCGGAACAGATGTGTGAGGGACTTTGATCTAGGTGAGTACCAAATGGGGTGAGGATCCGGGGGAGGAGGGAAGCGGGGGTGTTGGTCTGTACCAATATTAGGAAATGGCAAGTACATACTGTAGAGGGGGGGGTGGGCTTGAATGTGGGGGTGTTTGAGATGCTTTCAACCCATGATATAGTAGTTTTAGGGGACCTGTTGTGCTTTTTCTGTATTTCCTGTGATTAATTTTAATGTTACACTTGTTAGATTTCATATAAAGAGTGTTAAATAACAAAGTAAACACATGTAAAAGTAATTCCTGTGAACAAAATGCTCAAGTTTCAGACTGCACTGAACTTAGCATTTCCATATTTTTATCTAGTATCCCAAAGATTTGACTGAAATTAATCATTAATTTTGTGAATTGGTCGAAGTTATGACGTTCGGGGAAGTTACCACGAACCTGCTCAGTGTGTCTGGTTGTTTTTACTGAAGTGATTTACAGCAGTTGGATCATATTTTTATGGAGAGAATATTTACTGGTTCTCCCTCTGATGTCCTCCAGCTGCTCTGTCTGAACTCTCAGTGGTTTAAGAAGTTCACTGATGGACGCGTTGCAACTCTCCTTGTTGCTGCCGTTAGCTAGTTAGCTTGGACGGCTGTGCGGCTAACATTACCAATTCTATCTGCTGACTCTGCTCAAAGTGAGAGCTTCGAGCACGAGAGAAGAGTTGGTGTTTGCACTTCTAGCATTGTTTTTGAACCCTCTTGCATTCGAACCACTGCGGCTTAATCAGACTATTAAGACTAAAACGAATATGAGAGCCTGCTTTTTAATTGCAACACCAGATTTGATCTGATTGGGCCCCAAATTAGTACAGCTTTCATGGATATCTGCCATTTGATAGGCCTCCAGACTTAAAGCAATCAGTAGAAAATGAAGAGCTATAGAAGAAAAATATAGAGCTGGTTAAAGGATTTCCTTTGACAAATGAACATATTGACTTAAAAAAGGTGTCAGTATGTCTTGGAGAGACTTTAAACCTTAACTCAAGGCCTTAAACTAATCTGCTAACATGAAATGAAGTGTTTTGAGTCTTTAAATGACAATTAACACGTATTTTTAATAAATACTGGTTTGCTGTCCTCCTGGTGCCACTGATTTGTTAGCTAAGGCATATAGAGCCGTATTTTGATAGGTTTGCATGGATTTTTTGTTTTAAAATCTACTGTATTGGCATTTAAGTTGTCTTCTGAAATCTACTTTGTAGCTCTGCTGTGCAGACGTGTCATGGAAAATAATAATTACCAAGTTGTAGTTCAGTAGTCTCCAAGGCAAAATACAATTTGTTTTACTTTCTGGGATGTATACACATATTCTCAGACGGCTCGCATTGAATCAAATAGTTGGTAAGAGGAAATTGATGGTCCAGAATGAGAAATAAGGTAGATGTTTTGAATAGAAAACACAAACCTTCAAAAAGAGTGAAAGTGACAGAAGATCTAAACGCTACCAGTGGAGGAATACCAAGTAGCAGGAGAACAGAGGATGCGGCAGACACTTCATCACATAAATGGCAGCTGGGTAAGAAGTTTCAGATAATATTCAGCCGTCATTTAAAAGTAGAAATTGCACCCGGTTCTAATAAAAGACTTAAAAGTGAGAAAAGAGGAAGGAGATCATGTTTAAGAAGGGGAAATGAGGGCGGAGGCATGGAGGATGTGCTCACATGAGAGGTCAAAAAAGAAAAAAGAACAATAAACTATATCCTCAGGGGGAATTTACGTGGGCCTGTGTGTTTTCACGCCTCCCCTCAAAACTTTTCCATGTTAATTAGATAATGCAAAACTAGCAAAAACAGCAAGATGGCAAGAAAGAAAGGGCAAAAGATAGATGAAACGACAGTGTAAAGTAACACTCTCTGTTCTGTTAGAGGCCATAAGACTCAGAGTTTGTGTGCTGAGGGGAGAAAATAGTAAATGATAGTGCATTATTGATGCAACACATTGGCCTGCTGGTGTTCACAGGTTTGTTTGCTGTCTCACCGGTTCATAAAATGTTGAACAAAGCCAACAATCTGTCTTTTTTTGCGTTCAAAAGGTAAAACAAATATAGCAGCACAACATATTTACATGACATTGTGCTTGTTTGCATGTTCAGAATGTGATTTATCTTCATACATTCAAAGTGAAACTATCATCTCACCTGGCACTGACTGCTAACATCAGCGTTGCTGCATATATTCATGAAAATTTAATCTCTGTGTAGGATTTGCTGAGAAAACCTCAGATATATTAATCCCCTCCTTTCTATATGATTATACAGATCATATAGACAGAGCAGCATGCAGAGTGTGGGCGGCTGGTTTTCAGTCTGTGGGGACTTGGCTTGGGAACTGGAGGGCGGCCTGTTCAAGTCCAACGCAGACCACAGAACAGAGTGTTGGCTGGTAGCTGGAGAGGTGACAGATCCCCAACAAGTGCATGTCTATGTGTGAATATTTCGGGCCTATATGTTTGTGAACTGTAATGGAGAGAGAAAAGAATTAATTTCCCCCTTTCGGATTAAAAAGTTACTCTTGTACATTTTCTTTTCGAGCCGGAGCACCTGGATTGTGAGGACCCTACTGAAATGATTTTCTTCTTCTTCTTTTTCTTCTTCTTCTTCTTCTTCTTCTTCTTCTTCTTCTTCTTCTTCTTCTTCTTCTTCTTTGTCTTCCAAAGCAACTCAACTTGAATAAGGTTTTTGCAGACATCCTGGCTGTTATTTCCTGATTGTACAAAAAAAAGTCTTAGTTTTCTTAAGAAATTCAAGATATTTT
>JAPZDV010000009.1:3739859-3765189 GCA_029814665.1 Acanthurus lineatus
AGCTGGAGCACCTGGAGTGTGAGGACCCTACTGAAATGATTTTCTTCTTCTTCTTCTTCTTCTTCTTCTTCTTCTGCTTTGTCTTCCAGAGAAACTCAACTTCAATAAGGTTTTGCAGACATCCTGGCTGTTATTTCCTGATTGTGCAAAAAAATGACTTAGTTTTCTTAAGAAATTCAAGATAGTCTGAGTATTCAGACTGTTGTATTTGTGTGAGACCAGGTGTGTGTCTCCGTTATGTGTGTGTGTGCAGGAGTGAAGGACGGTCCTCGCTGACCCTGCAGTTACAGCCAATTTGCTGTGATCACAGTGACAAGTGTCTCGATATGGATACTTAGTAATTAGCTAAGAGTAGATGAAGAAAAGACGGAGCTGGTGGGGCATTCGAGGACCTGTCAGATCACTCCACCTCCACCGCCCCTTAAATCTGACTGGGGCCCGTCCCCCCCCCTGTTCCCCTCCCTCACACTTGGCTGCTCCAGTTAATTGAAGCCACTTCAGATCAGTCAGAGGAGCCGGATCTGCACGCCTGAGCGGACCACGGCGCTCACCTGACCTGTCAGTCACCGCTGCCTGCTGCCTGCCACGCACACACACACACACACACACACACACACACACACACATCAACTCATTTGAATCCTCAGAACTCAGCAGGGATCCCTCTCAGCGTACAACCAGCCAGCCCTCCTTACCGGACCTGTCCAAGCTGCAGTCTGAGCCAGGATGCGTTTGCACCAGTCAGCTTTAAAGATACAAGTGTTTTAAGAGTTTATTTCTTTTATTTACACCAGCGAATGGGATAGCTTTTAATCTCAATTAATGATCATGAGGCGACAAATGAATAAGTGGAATTCAAGTGAACAGTTAGACCTTAGTTAGACCTTCATCTGCAAGACCCTGAAATGCAGTTTTATGTTTGCATATTGTCACCTGATAAACGGCACTTACTTATACTGAAAAAAAAGCCAAGCAAAACAAAATGCACCAAGGGCAAACTTTCACTAAAGATTCAGTAAAAATTGCTTTTCAATACATGTCCAAACTCTGTTAAAAGAGCAGACGAGAATTTTTAAAGCTCAGTTCAAACGCAGAGCAAAGACTGCCAGTCCACAAAGCTGAGCTGAAGGGACATAGACTGCAATTGGATTTGTTTTGACTAATTTGCCTCCCGCATGGCTTTTGTTGATGGATTACGGCTGAATTGAAAATTGTGTGTGGTTATCATAAAAGCAACCAATGCATGAATGCAATAGAGGAACTACTTGTCCTCTGATTTGGACCAAAACAAGCAGACTATGGTTTGGAAAAAGGCAATAAAAGTGAGACCTTCATTATCCCTGCAGAGAAATTCTCGTTTTTTCTTTGGCAGGAGCACATGGTTAGATGCACAAACAGCACGTCCTCAGACCGAAAGGACAAAATGTTCTGTGCATCAGTAGCTTCCATAGTGTCCTGTGTGGCTGCCTCAGAAACAGGTTAGAAACGGTTTTACAATTTGGTAACTGTATGGATAAAGTCTGTTCCATGGTTAAGGTTTGGAAATGACTATGTTGTTTTACCGCTGAAAGAAGATGCTTTTTATTTGTTCTTTGTTCTTATGGAAATGTAAAAAGGCAAAGTTTTCTCTGGATGTTTTTAAGACAAAGGTGCTGAAGTCTGAAGAACATGTTTGGCATACAAAGCGTGTGAGTGTGCTTGGAAAAAAATACAACTTAACAGATGAAAGTGTCCTATGGATTTAAATTTTATAGCAAAATGGAGCAAAAATAAGAGAATAAAGATATTAAAAAGAAACTGTTTACTTTGGCACAAGACTCAACATAAGAAAACTTTAGTATTAATGCCTATTTTTCATTGTCTTATTGTTGTTTTTTTCTGATAAAAAAAAGCAGAGCCAGATGGAAAGAGTAAAGCCAAGAAATGTTTATAAGATACCAACAAGTGGGTCATTTGACATGTAGGCTTTAAAATAAACTGCAATTATTTTAAACTGAGCTAATTACATGTTAGTAATTGAAATATGTGTGTTTCATGAAACCAATTCAGTATTTTTTTATATAACTTTTGCTAATATGGGCAGTCAGCACTAAGGTACAGAAGGTCATTTTATCATATTATTTAATTGGTGCTGTGTTGATGGTTTCCTAGAGTGAAAAAGGTGGCGCTCTGGGGTGAGCTAACTGTGAGGCAAATATTTTTCAGATTTTAAAAAGAAGCCTTTGCATTTTTGTTCAATTTTTTTGTCAAAGATGACAGACATTAGATTAAAAATTGGCTTATTCTTGAGTTAGATTGGCAGAGAAATCTCTATTTATGTGTTGGATGTGTTGGAACGAACAAAAAATACTGCAGTTTAACACAATTTTCCTGGAGTGTGTGAACGTCTCAGTGCCCTGCTCACTGACACATCAGCAGGACAGATGTTTGCTGATGGTTTGCACCTTTTAGACCCTCTAGTTGAAGGATTGTCACTAAAAAACACCCTGTTGTCCTGAAAGGGTGAGCTGTCTCCCGGAAATCCTGCAGGAATTCTGCAGAGATCTATACTCTCCATCTTAAACACACAGTCCTCCTCAGGTTCAGCCATGCTGCCTTCCATAACACTGAACGCTGGGGATGTGTGAAGCAGAACCACAGGGGAAAGATCTCTTTGAGACAACCAACTCACGTCTGAAATGAGAAGTGGAGCTCCTGTATTGTTTTAAATGCCAGGCCTCTCCTCATTCTCTGTGCTTTTCATGTGGGAGCCTTTAGTTGTAGCTCAGTCAGCTGACATTTAATGCTCAGCCCGATACTGTGCAGCTTCAGTATAGGCCTCGTTGTTACCGGCGTGCATATGAACAGACAGATGTGACAGCTGGCCAACCATATGACACAAGCCTTTTAGATCTTAATGCCTTAATTATTCCCTCCCGTGGGACCAGTATTGACATTTTAGGTCTTAACGTTCAGACCTTACAAAGTGCCAGCCTCCGTTTTGGCATTCTCCGTCTCTTGGCCGACCGAGAAAGGTGCTTGATAAACGCTCTCAGCTAAATTCATTTTTTCTGTCGGCTGTGGTGAGACGGGCGCCTGCAAATTTATTACAGCGTTGTAAAAAATCATTGTTTTTATATCACGTCTGTTGTTGAATGATAAGTGGCTTCGTCAAAGGCTTTTCCTGTTTTTCTTCCTGGAGAAAATTTAAATTTTTGTGGGAGTTTTTTTTCTCATTTTCACCGAGAGTCTGAAGTTGGAAGGCGTCGTTTTCATTTATATTTATAGTGTGGGCGCTAAGGAACCCCTTTGAGACTCGCTATGATGCGGGACTATACAAATAAATTAGACTTAATTAATAACTGAAAGTGGAAGTTGAATTATTTTCTACGCTGTGTCTGTTTATATCTAATCTGGGCTGTAATTCACAAAGATTCAGTAATCCTGCTGCAGTTTACAACTTTATATAGAGAATATCACCACATTTATGATTCCTTCATGTTTTAAACGATCTTCTGTCTTCTCTTTTTTTAAGATTTTAAAAGGAAACACATTCTGTTTTTTTCTTTTTATGCATCACATTGTTGTTAAAGCAGGAATGTGATGTTATTTGCTCCCTGAATCTTTTCCCTCTCCGTCCGTCTCCGTCTGTCTCACCTGGTTTGTCCCACACATTCTCATTTTTCTCGTTATCCCAGGTTCTAATTTCAGTTGCTGTGGCAACCCTGCACCCCCCCTCACCCCCCCTCACCCCACCCCACTCACTCCTCCATCCTCATCTCTCTGAGCTCCTTGTTAAATGTGGCAGAGCTGCTTAATGCTTGTGTTTTATTTATGTTTTTTCCCTCCCCTCCTTTTGATGGGCACACGTGGTCCTGACCCTTGACTTAATCTGCCTTTCTCTCTCTCTCTTTCTGCAATGTATCTTCAATTTCGTGGCCTTTCGCTCACTCGTTTCTCCGTCTCGCTTCTTTGCCTTTATGTGTCAGCCTTTCTTGTTTTGTTGCAGTCTGCCTCTCTGTTCTCGTCTCTGCTCTCATGATGCTGCAGAGGGGCCGCTGTTAGCTGTTAGTCATGCAGTAAGTTGTGGTCACTTTAGGACACGAGGTGGACCGTCACTGCTCGTCCGGTGCCATAGATACTGCAGCACCAGTCTGCTCAGTGTGACTCGTCTGACTGTGAGCTTTGGAGCTGATTTAAGTTTGAATCATCAGCCAAACTCTTGTTTTGTCATTACAAGTTCATACATTTGTAGCATAATGTTTATTTAGGTAGAGTTTTGTTTCATTTGTTTCCACCAGTAGAGTTCACTTTAACCGTAACTGTGATGTTTAGTGCACTTAGACACTTGCTATAACAAGATGGTTTTATTATTTGATTAATGACAACTTGATCCTTTAGAAAAAGCTGGATTCTGTGTAAAAAAGTCGAATCACTTTGATTTATTTTGTGCAAAATCACAACGTAAAACGTCGTAACACTTTACACAAAGAGCAGGTCTGGACGATGCCTCATAATTCACGCAGAGCTGATGATCGACGGCAGCTCACACGAAGCATAAATTTACAAAAAATCGATGAAACTGTTGAGGTAAAACTTTAATTTGATTGTCTTTCTGCTGTTTTCATTTGAACGTATGTCAGAGGGATTTGCAAATGATCATATTTTGTTTTATTTATGTTTTACACAGAGTCATAGAATCCGGGTTTAATAATGAAATTACACCGAATCTTAAACCTTTCTCTCTTTTTCTTGTCTCTTGTCATCCTTTCATCCCTCATTACGTTTGTTTCTTTCATATTTATCTCTCACTTTCGCCTCTAAACTTTTGCACCAGAGTGTCTGAAGCTGCAGGTCTTCACATTATTTTGAGTTGTAATTGGATGCAGCTGAACATAAATAACAAGACATAATGCTGGAATTGATTAAGATGATGCTGGTGTCTCATAGTCGGTGAAATATTTGCATTCAAAAAATTCCTCGAGAGCCTCTGAAGACCTCCGGTTACTGCAGTTATTTCTCTGAGTCAAGTCCATCTCTCTTATCTAAAAACAGGGACTGGAAGTCTGATTTGTTTTGATGTCTGTCTTCCTTGTTTGGTTTTTTTTTTTTCAGTTTCTGTTTGTCAGATTTCCTGCTTTCTTTTTTCTTTCTCGCTCTTTTTCTCATTGGTTGCTGTGTATTCTGTGGTCACAACCTGTTTGTGTTTGTGTTCACATGCGTCACTGTAAGAAAAAAAAAGTCAGCTTCTGTCATTCTTCAGTTCTTTTCTTTCTCTTCTTTTATTACAGTCCTCTTGTTATCATTATGTATTCTTGGTGCATTTATGTATTTCCACACTGGTAAAGATAAACACTGTCTGCTCCCAGACTTTTGTTGGGTTTTTTTTTTTTTTGTCTCTCTGGTCTTGCTTCTTTGGCTGTTAATCTTCCTCCATCTTTCCGTCCATCACCATCTTGGCATCTGCAGAAGAAAGCAGAGCAGAGAAAGTCTCTCTGGTGCTTTAAAGCGGCCATTCAGAGACGGGAATGTGCCTCCCTGACTCAAATGACTTCATTAGAGAGTGATCATCTCAGAGAGGGTCTCCACCAAAGGCCGCCTGATGTGGCGAAATTTTGTCAGGGGGGGTGAAGACGGAGCGTGCAAAACGGTTAACACGAGTAATTTTTAAATGGCAGAATTAGCAGAGGAGATGAGTTTAAGGGCTGAAAGTTTGGTGAAGGCAGGAGTGAGCGGAGAGATAGCGACAGAGAGGGAGATGAATTAGGAAGGCTTGGATTCGGAGCATAACTGTTGGTTACGGTCCCAGATTCGCTGCAGAGATCTGAAATGTCACTGTGTGTATGTATGTGTGTATATATCTGTGTGTGTGTGTGTGTGTGTTTGTGGTGGTCGAGCAGCTTTATCTGCCTGGCATTTCCTGCTTTCAGAAGCGACTACAGCGCCATGCACCATCTGATGACCCTCCAAAAGGCTCGGCGCTGCAAAGAATATTGAGGGGAACACACGTAACCTTAACATGAAATGGGAAAGCTTGGATTTAGAGGATGACATACGGGGTTTTGTCACCTTTGCTAACACCAGCAGTTATTTTGTGGGTGTTATCTTAATAGTGTCGTGGGAGTTCAGGTTTGATTCCTCCACGCTGGCTTTTCCGGGAGCCCTTGTGTGCAGGTAATGAACTGATCTCGAATCAAGACTACTGGCTGATTAATACGGATGATACGACACATTCACAGTTGTTTGGCATCGGCTTGTGGGCGCAGCTTTGCAGTCTTTTCCACTTCAGCACTGCGAGGAGGGTGACATTTAGGTGCCAGCAGCTAAACAGAGACGTACGACTGCAGGCACTCAGCAGCCACCACTATCTCCACTTGGGTTCTTCAGGGAGTGAATATTGAAAATGTCACCTGAAAATTATATCTAAATATTGAAACTTGCAAATTTTAGCATTTTTAATGTCATATATCTCCTGCAAGGAAGGTTACATACAGCAATAACGTGGAAAAAATATGACGTATTACCATTAAAACCACATTAACATATGTACTGTACGCCACACGAAGGGGATATATTTCTACTTTTTGTGCATAATTAGCTCATAATGTGAGGAGGAACGGGCTCATACCCATACATATGACTTATTTGTGATGGAAATAGTGTAATTCGACCAGTATTGCCGGAGACAAGTTTTTGCTGATGCTTCTATTTTAAAAGTTTCCTTTTTTTTCCCCCCAGTGGTACTCTTAATGTATCGTCTGACCATTAGCATTACTGGCATTTCCTTTCTTATTATCAAGGCTCAGCTTTGACACTTTTCAGACTGCGACGGCTAATTTTCAGCCCTCACTGTATAATGTATGTGCTCTCTTAATATATAGATAACAATGTATAAAAGGTGAGGAGCTCACTTTTGGTTTAAAAAAAAAAAACAAACCATCTCTTTTTTATAAATTTAATAGAGAGCATTTAAAGTCCTCCCTGAATATAAGCGAATGTGTGTGTGTGTATGTGTGTGCAAATGTGGTAATTGGGAGGCAGAGTGACGTCGGGGCACAGGAAGGAGTAACCCTTGTCGTACCGAGTGCAGCCGATGGATGGAACTGAACTTATTAGCGAAGCTACCTTTCCTCTCCTCCTCCCTTTCACTGAAAAGAGCAACAGCAAAGCGATGAGACAGGGAGCAGCGAACGCACCTGTCTCCAACTCAGCGGTCTGTGAGACTCCCGGGCTGCCGCACTGTGAGAGCGAATTTATGGGAATTCTGTAGTGAATGAGGAAAAAAAGTCAAACAGCAAATAAAATAATAAAAAAACCACCCTCTGATAAAATGTCGGTCACGGTTGACAAGATATGTGATGAGCGACGAGATGGATGAGGCTAAATATAAAACGACTTGTGTAACCATTAGGCGGTGAATTACATTATTACCTAAAGCGGGTCTTTGTTGCCGTCTTTGGATGTTATGAAACACGGCCTCACATCAGTAGACAACAAAGCAGAGTAACATCTCGAGTTTCTGAAGACTTACACCTTTGTTGTTGATGTGTACGCTGAGCGTCATCATTCAGGAAGCCAATTTATTCACCTCGCTAGAGCCGAGGAAAACAGACCAAGATGCCTTTTTACATTTTGCAGCATTTCAAACATCAGCTTAGAATTTGCTTGACTCTTCGTTTCTGCAGGTGTGATATTTTTTTTCACCTCTAATGGACAAGAAATTGCTTTAGAGGTATTTTTAATCTAATAATCATCCATACCTTATATATTTATATATATATCACTGTTAAAAAAACATTAATTTTTATGTTGTGACAAATCTGCACGCAGCCCGTTTTATAAAGCCACTTTCTCCTTCACCCCTGATGCTACGCAGTCATTTTTCCTGCTGCTGCTGCTCGGCTATAGGACCTTGAATGTAAACATAAAGTTGTATTGGTGCAACGTCTGAAACAACTTCTCTCTGTCATATTTTTTTTTTCCCCGGGAGGACAGTCTCGACAAAAGGATGACCCAAGAGCACCGCTGACGGTGACCCTGTGTGGCGCCTCTGCAGCGGTTACTGCTGATTGGACTCAAATATAAGCTTCTCCAGCCAGAGAGAAGTGAGATGTGACATCTGTTCAGAAGCAGGAATATTGTCCCCTGAGGTGAAGCTGAGCTGTTGTGAGGAAAAATGCTGGTTTTGACCCCCACGTCACCCCCTCTGTGACATTAGATTGCCCTTGATCCCTGTGTTTCAGCCCAGTAACATAGCAGTCATTTCAAGTTTAAGTTAACGGTTGAACTTAATTGGCTTCCCCCCCTCAGTGTGTGTGTGTCTGGATACACTCTGGTTTGAAGTAGTTCATCCTTATGGAGAGACGAACAGTAGGGACGCATCGTCAGGATGTTAACTTTTTATTGATGTTCTGTTCATTGATGGTCTCTTATAATATAATACTAAACAGCTGCCTGAGGACAACATGCAGTCAAGTGTGCTTTCTTTATGTTATTTATCTCTTTATGTCTTTCCCCTCTTTGTTTTTTCTCCATCCTAATCAGTGGATTTTAACCAAGTTTGCCCACAAAAACTCCTCTTTTCTCTTTTTCTCCCTTTGCCCACATGACTCAGTCTTCTTCCGTTTAAGGCGACATCTCACAAATTTACCGACTTGTACCGCTGCCGGCTCAGTTCATCATTATAATTGTCGGAAAGAAGGGGGAGAAGGCTGAGGAGAGGATGGAGGATAAAATAAAAGAGAATAAAACCCAACTTTGTCTGAAATCACCGCCTCATTTACTCATCCAGTTCTCTCTACATATTAAACATATTAAACACACAATAGTCCGTCTGTTATGAGCTCTCAGACAATAATGATGCACCATTGGATTCTACATTTTGTGTCTCACTGAGGGATTTCCTTTATGGCTCTATAGTACATAAATGTGAGACATAGAATTTAAAGTCTCAAATAAAATGGCTGGCATTAAGTATAACACACGTGGCAGCAAACGGGGACCAATTCTGAAAAAAGCATTATGGTGAACGAGGGGAAGGTGAAGGGAAAATGAAATCGTCCCTTTGCTGAAGTGAACCTTTAATAGGAAACTGGGGGATGGAGACTGGAGACACAGGAGGCTGGAAGTAATTTCACCGTAGGCAACATTCTTGTGCCAAAGCAAGCCGACGTGATTTTAAAGCATAATTAAAATGGTAAACAACGTGTTTGAGAAGGTTGGTGTCCAAAGTCTGACATAATCTCAATCTTTTTATAACTGGAATTTTAATCATGTCATGACATGCTTTAAATATTCTCCAAAGAAACTGGGAAAAAAAATAATAATCTGGCTGGATTCATAGTGCATTGCAGTAATGGATGGTTTGTCAAGCTCTCTTATGAATAGCGAAGGTTTTTTGGTCTCATCAAAGATTCATTAGGTTTACAAAATGCAGTATTAAGAGATTGATGAAGTCTGGTTTCTGTTCTGTAACCTGTCACATCTCCAAACGTGGTCATTAGACTTTATTCTACTCTGTCGACTTGGCTGAGGCAGCGTTGAGTTATTACTGTGAAACAGGGTATTTAGAGATCGTAACCTTCAGAAATACAGACGCTCCTCTTTTATCGAGGTAATGCGTTGTAGTGCACAGCTCGTGCCACTAGATGTCACTCTTTACTGGTGGAACAGGCAGCTAAGCTGAGAAAGATGGCGTCTGTGAGCGATGGGGATGACGTTAAGACATCAAACGTCTCTTTCCATCTTGAGGGGTCTGATCCCGCTTTAAGTTTACAACATGAACATTTTTAAAAGGCAGAATTGGCAGAGAAGATGAGTTCATGTCCTGTTTGAGATGAGCCAGCTAACTCAGGTGAAGCTGTGTGGACTATTAGCTCAAAGAAAGTTTGGCTAGAAAGAGTAACAAGTCAAACCTCCACCACAACAACGAGTGTTATAAGGTGCTCCAGTCATATTATTGGAAGAAGAGTGCTTCTTACCTGTCTATTCATTATCTTATGGACCATAAGCATTTAAACTTAGTGTGATTTGTATAAAAAGGCTGAAAGCATTCTGGACACACAACATTGTAGGTGAAACAATGTCATCTATGCTACATTAACTTTAAGTCAGCTCTTACTGGACCAATTTGCCATCCTACATACTCAAAAATACTATAGATATATATATATTTTTTGCATAATTTAGGATGTAAAAGTATCTAAATCAGCAAACAGTATCATCATTAACAACCCACATTTAGGTTCGCTTACTCTCCTCACGGATCGAGCGTCTCGTTTGCGTCACTCTTTGGTCTATAAAAGCTGACAACCTGTTGCAATATGAGGGTATTGACTGGGTGCGTACATGATGTCCAACACCTTCCGCGAAAAAGAGAAGGATCAGAGGAGATTAGACAAGCGAAGGGGATAAAGATAGCGCTAAAGACAGGCTTTGTTTTTGCCCCCCTCCTTCTGAGCCGGGGCTCCTGCTAATTACCAAGCTCTCTGGTCCTTGCTAAATGTGTTTGAAATCCACTGGATGCAGATAATTGAGCTGGAAATGTGTTACATGACAAAGTCACGCTGAAGGACAACCACTAAAAAAGACCTTCTCTCCGCTTCCCCCTCTGTTTTCTCTGTCAGGCACACTTTTGAAATAAAAACTCCCCCCAAATGATTCGTTCCAAAGCGTTTTTTTTTTTCTTTTTTTTGTTGTTTGTTTGAGATTGAAGCTTAGGGGATGTTTGAACCACCTATTGTGATAAGCTATAGTCAAAACAGAGACAGGCCAGTGGCGGATGTGTCAGACAGGCCCTGTGTTTTCTTGTTGCTGAAATAATTGCTTTTAGCCCTTCAGTTTAAGGGATGTGAGCTTTTAAAGATCCTTCACACATCATCATAGCAAAGTAGAAAACTGTTTTGTGGCCACAGGCTGGATGTGTCTGTCCGTGCATCTCCACTTTTCTCCCGCCCGAGCAGCGGCTTGGATTTTTTTGTGTAGCCTAAATCTCAAAATTGATTTCAGTGCTTCGTATGAAAATTGATTTAGTGGCTCGGACACATTGATCCCGGGCAGAGATGGGTCTCCTCCCCCCCTCCTCCCCATGAGAACGTCGGGAGTAAAGCGAAAACAAGGTGAAGAGAGACTCCCCGTCGTTCTATTTGCATTTTAATTATAAGTTGCATCATTTCACTGAGTGCGGTAACAAAACAACTCCCTCGCACTCCGTTCACTCCTCCCCCTCCTGCTTCGAGCTCGGCTCACTTCATGAGACCGAAACTTCATGCCGGGAGCCTCTGCAGGGCAGAAAGTAAACAGGCGGGGGTGATACGTAAGAGCACATCCAGGAGTCGTGTGGATGAAGGTGAAAGGAGCTTTACCTCAGCTGGTGAATGCAAATGTTGTCTCACAAATATTGTTCTCTATCAGCTTTGTGCAGAAAAAAAGGGGAAGACAGAGGCCTATATGTTTTCAATACAATGTTTTGTTTTTGTATGTGGATGGTTAGAAAGACTTAGCTGTGTTTCAGTGGGTGTGGGAGAAGAAGAAGAAGACACAGTGAGAGTGGAGAGAGAGAGAGAGGGAGCTGTGGACTGAAGCCAGTGTAATTTTGTCATTTAGAAAGCACTTTTCTGTTGTTATCTTGGCTACATGGGCCCACTGTGGTTTGATGTCTGCCTCAGAGTATATAATTTTTAGTCTTTTAAGTCTCAAATTTTCACAGTGGATTTGGCTCTCTCAGCTCTGTGTGTGTGTATGTGTGTGTGTGCGTATACTTATGTAAAAGTGTTGGTGTTTTGTCACAGAAGTGTTGTGCAGTGAGTACAGAGGGCTAATTGATCACATTGGAGTGGTGTGTAAGCAAAAATCGCAGGAGTGCAGACTGAAAGGTTTAGACTTAAAGCTGCAGTCCGGATTTTCACAGGACATCCGTGTGTTTATGAACACACATGACTGAGGGGCTGGATCATATGTTATATGTCATATGTTATATTTCTTTTTATGAGACTAAATATCGTGTATTTTGTGATATGGCGTAAATGTCGTCATTTCATGGTTTTAAAGGCTGCATTACAGTAAAAAGATGTAATTAAGCTGTTTAATTCGGCCTTTATCCACTTAATCATCATCACATCCACATTAATGCTAATTATTTATCAAAAATCTCATTGTTTTTACTTTTTATGCAAGCACAAACAGCCATCCTCGCACTGTTGTCACAGTATTGATATTGAGGTTTTAGGTCAGAAATATCTTGATGTTTGATTTTGTCCAATAACACAGAAATGGGATGTTTAGTCCACATATGACCTCGGCTAAATAAACCACATGCAAACATGCTGCCTGTGTAGAGTAGAACAGGATTTTTATAGGACTCCATCCATCAAACGAACCCCTTTATCTCTCCTCCATATCAGTCTTATTGAATATGTTTTATCAGTTGCGTCTCGATGAGTGTGCTAAATATTGAGAGCAGAGTGCGCAGATGGATCGGTTTTTCAAGTGTAATGTGATTTACTCAGACTGAGAGTCATCGCGGTGCACCAGACGTCAGCACACCAGAGCATGAACATGACTTATCAGACATGAATTTACAGTTTATGCTGAGAGTTTTACACCCTGCGTTCACGTTTTGACCGTAGTTTAAATCGTAATAAATGATTTGAAAAGGTGGTTTAAGTGTGCAGGTAAACGTCGTGTTGGAGCTGCTCGTTTGTTTGTGTTTGGATCGAGGATTGGACCTTTCAAACCGAGGCACTGAGTCACACGGCAGCTGGTCAGCTCTGCACCACCAGAGCAAAGCAGAGATTTGGAGAAGATCAGAAAGGATGGAGAGTTGAGGGGAGAGAAGAGAAAGGATGATTGCAGAGGCCAAATGCTGACAAAATACTCTCTTCTCTGTCTCTTTCAGTTTTGGCTTTACGCAAGCCTGAGACCCACAGTGGAACATTTATTATAGCAAATGGTGAACGATGACGTAGCTATGGGAGCTGAGGTTTGACCGTTGCGCTTTTCCTCATGTGGCATGTTTATTTTAAAACATATAGAGTCACTGAAATGTTAGTATTGAACTGTTTGTCACAACATACACAGTCGTTTTGTGGTGTAACTGTATTTACCTCACTTTGGAGACTTCTGTCAGCATTTTGTTAGAGTACCAGCATCACTCTGAAATGATCTGCTCTAACAAAGTCCACAACATCAATACAAAGACTGCTAATCTCTAAAAGCAACTCCCCAAATTAAGTTAATTAAAATTACCACTTAGTATTGATATACTTAACTTTGTGAAGTGCAGCGAGAATATTAACATTATTAAGCTATCTCACTTTCTTTATGATAGACTTCATGAGGTAGTTTTTTTTTGTTATCTCAGCTGAATAAATTAGCAGATTTCTCAAGTCTTCTGGAGCATGAAATGTGATCCAAACGAGGGACTAAAACAATAAGGAAGATGTGGAACTGGCAGCGTTAGCTTTTATTTAAAATCCTTAGACGGTTCAGCCTGTGTGAGCTGTGAGAATGACTGCTGCATTATTGAACTCTGCCGCACACTTTTTGCATAGTATTGTTTTGTTCTGCGTTAAACTCCAGATTTAAGGTGTTCAGAGATGTGAGCCCATGCTGGACTGGTTATATCAGACAAAAGAGAGAGCGAAGTCATCATAATCATAATGAGATCGTCCCTTATGTATGAATAAAATTATGCAGTTTTTGTATAGGTAATGTCTTCTATGATTATATCCTGCAGTTGCTCTTCCTCTCTCACTTTACCTCAGGCATAACTTTTATTTTTTAGAGAATAAAACAGAAGTTATTTCTATTTAAATGCTGAAAATAAATAAGCAAAAATATAAACATTATAAGTCAACTAATTCTATAAATGACAAATAATATAGCACTCGATTTCACACCAGATTTGAACCTCAGTCACCTGATTGAAGTCCTGTGTTTGATCCATTCTTCCACGACATTCCCAATGTGGACTTTGTCACACAAAATTTTCCAAGTCGGACTGGACGACAGCTACCATCCAGTCTCATCACACTGGGACGGGACTCGTCGAAACTGTCTTTTGCAATAAATTACAACCAGCACCAGCATGTTTGCATGGTGTTTGTAGCACTCGGGACAGTGTTTCAGAGAGGCAGAGAAGACAGTGAGTTGAGTTTAAAAGGAGGAGAAACAGCAAGACGTAAGAAAGGAGACGGAGAGCCCATCATCAGTGATATGGAGAGGGATGGTGATGTTGTTTCACTGGGGTTTGCTCCACGGTTCAGGGAGGGCCTCTGTCTCTGCCAGCGCCTCTTAATCCATCACACCTCCCGCGGCCCTGGATCCGACACACTCCAGTGTCTCACCAGCCGCGGCGCTGAGTTTGCGCTCAGCCTCGTCATGCATGTGTGCCCACTGTTCCTGTTCTTCTCTTATCCCTGTTTTCACCCTCTTTTTCTCCCTCTCTCAGAGAGTGTCGGGGCTATCAGCAGCGCCTCTGGCACGCTGGACGGACATTGTTTTGCTGCAGACGTGTTTCATGCATGTGTGTCTTCCACTCACACATATGAGGACGTTCTCCCTCCCCCTGCATGTTTTCCACCTGCAACAGTCTCTCCTATAGTTTAGATTTACTCGCCATCGATGTCAAAAACACCTTAGTGCAACTTTTTTTCTTTACCTCATGGCCTTCTGCGTGTGTGTGCTGCAAGAACTTCTGAATCTCTCATTAAAGGAAGTTGGAATCACTTCCGTCTTATGATCCTGGTACGTGCACTCGTTTGACAGGAAGTGCACCTCCAGCCAGCTGTGTATGATTTGTCGGGACGGGGGTCGGCTCCTTCACTTGATCAATCTTGCTCATCCCCTTTAGATTTTTTGCACATGCTCGCTGCAAGCTTTCATAGCAGCTCCTGTCCACTTTTAATGGAATCTGACCTTATAATGAGCAGGCTTCATTAACCCTCTGTCAGATTTCTCACTCAAACTGGAGGCGAGAGTTTGGTGGTGGTGGTGGTGGTGGTGGTGGGGGGGTTTGTTAAAAAAGCACAGTGTGGACTCTGAGCTGTGGAAGAGTGAGCTAGCATGTGGGCGTTTGATTTACGTTCAGAAATGCGTCATGCATACGCTCAAAGCTGCAACACTTTGTCACTTAGCCTCGGCTTTTTTCTGGCACGTTTACAGCCTTTGTAGTGTGTCTCTCTAAACTCTGCAGCCCGCCTCTGTGGCTCGCTGTTTCGCTCGCCGCCTATTGTCGCACAAGGTGACCCTCTAAACACTCGAGGAGCCCCGCTGTGAACGCAGGGTTTTTCTGCAGCAGCCAAATCACACAGCTCCACCCCCTGTCCACCTGGTGGTGATGGTGGTGTCTCAGTAACCATCACCACCGGTTTTTCTGCCCCTCCTTTGCAGGAAGGGGGGGCCTGAAGGGAGAGGCTGGTGGGTGGTTCTGTGTATTTGATGTTTTCCCTTTCATTTTGCAAGTTAAAGGGAATTTAGCTAGAGACACGTCTCTCTCTCTGTTTGTGTGTTTGTGTGTGTGTGTTGCATGTGTCTTTGTGTTTTCTTTTTTTTCTAATAAATTTATTTTCTCTTTTTTTTTTGTTTAAGAGTCTCAGCAATAGCTGTAATGAATTCCAGAAGGCTTTCCATCTCTCTATTCTGTCACTCTTGACCTCCTATTTCACAGCAGGCCTGTTCGCCTGAAGTCCCTGCCATATGGCCATACTGAAGAGTTTTTGGGATAAGCATGACTGTTTTTTTACAAATCCATTGATGTAATGCATATAAAGAGCTTGTCATCATCACCAGCAGCAGCAGCAGCAGTTACAGTGTGTTTGCATCCATACAGAGAAAATGTACTGTAAAGATATTTTGTGTGTCTTCAGAATAAATTACCACAAAAACAAACCTTATATACACAAATAATTCTGAAAAAAGTGGCTGCATTTGTCTTGGAGGAAGGATTCTTTACAGTTTTTAGGTATAAAAAGAAGCAGAAGTTGTGTTTTTGTGTGTAGTCATGATGTGATTGGTACAGGTGAAATCAGCATGCAGTAATGGACTCCGGTTGGATCTGAACTGAGGACATCGCAGTCAGTTAGCTGAGCTACATCCAGGCTGCTCATGTTATAGTTCAATGAAGTGGCAATGGAAGTTCATGGATGAGGAAATAAATTATAGATTTCTTTTTGTCAAGTTTGCTGACTTTCGTTCTTCGCTCTCTGACTGGTGTTACCTCAACACAAACACACCCTTAGCTTGAATAAAAGTAGAGATTTCTCTGAGTTTACATATCTTTGGAAATATCTTGTGTGAAATAAGTTCACAAACTACACAAAAAATATAAAGACATATAAGGGACTTTAAGGTAAAAAATTAAGTTCCACAGCAGGAAAAGCAGGATAGCTCTGCTGTGATGTTGGTCTGTGTTGTTTCAGTGATTTTGATTCGATATCTCAAAGCAAACAAAAGAGGTGTTGCACTCTGAAGCTGAAGCACGTGAACAAATCTGACTTTTTAGAACAGTGTTTTTCTGCTTTGACTCATCAAAATGTCCTCAGTAAAAATTTATTCGTATGGATGCCCAAGTATCTTAAATTGGTCCCTTTGCAGAAAGTGAACTCCTGTGATTAAAGCAACATGTCAAGTCAGTTTTTATTAACTTTAGACAAAAAAAAGGACTTTGTATTCTTGTTTTAAAACAGATTTAGTCCATAGATCTGTGATTCTGATGGTTTAATTTGGACTTTTCTTTCCTAAACATTTTTCGTCTCAGTAGCTGTAAACTTCTAAGAATAATGAACCCGTGTGTCCATTTTTAATTCACCCAGAGTTTTGTTTTCTGGTGTGTAATGAGAATTACAGCCTCAAAGTCCCAAAACTGTGGCTGCAAGCAGTTAGTCTTTTCAGATTAATCTTCACTTTGTGCTGTAACTTTAAATCAGATTAGATAAAACTTCAGTATAATTATTAAGAAAAGAGCTACTATGTGTTTTTTAATTAGGGTAAAGGAAATACTGAAGATATAAATAGTAATAATAATGACAGTTCATGACTTTAACGTGTATAAAATGATCTGATTAAATACCCTCTGCATTGTCTTGCAGGCTGAGATGGCTGTGCATGACCAGTCATCCATATTGTCATGAGCACAGATGGAAAAACAAATGAACACAAATGTAAACATGAATTGTAAGTTGCATACATTATCGGATTTGCAGATGGAGGTGACATATGTGCAGGAATGTATGTTATCGCTGTGTAAAAAATTTACAGATGGAGTTAATGTCACAGCGCAGGCGTGGTTGGGCTGCGTGCTGCGTATCACGCACGGACGCGGTGTGGGTTTACTCTTTGTCGTGTGGCCGCAGTTGCCTGGTCAGTTTCTGGGCAGCTGGCAGCCTCCAGCTCTCATGCTGATGGGGGAGGCAGATGCGCCATCACCTCGCTTAGCTCTTGTTTATACAGAGGAAGTTGAATCTATCTGTCTGTTGGTTTGTCAGACTCTCCTCCCTGGCGTGTTGAGGTGTGTGACAGAGAGATGGAGAGAGATGGAGGCTGGACTGGCAGAGTGAGAGCAGACTGTCTCTCTGTAATGAATATAAATGGGCTCCAGGTCTCACTCTCCTCATCTGGCTCGGCTCTCTGGAAACAGACGCAGGGCGAGGATGTGGGATGGAGTTGGCCCATCCTCTCTGCCTCCCTCTCCACTTGCTCACAGACTTGCATTGTATACAGAACAAACACGAACAACGAACAATCGTACAAATGTGTTTCTGTCTTGAATTTGTGGCAACTGCTCTGTGGTTCAGTTCAGCCAAAAACAGCTGTCAGCGAGACACGAGGAAACTTCATCACCGTGTTGTCAAAGTCACTTTGTGTAAAGAATTATCTGTTTAAAAAAGATGCATCACCATAAAAAACACTTGGACTTGAATCTCTCTATTACTTAGGACTCAAATCTTTAAATGCATGATATATTTGTCGGAATAAATAGTCAATTAATTGATCAGGAAATCACCAGAAAAGTAATTGCAACCGTCTTTTTAATGATCAGTTGTTTATTTTTCAAGCACAAAGGCTCAAAACTCTCTGCTTACAGCTCATTAAATGAAAATACTTACTACTTTTCTCTCTTTCATATCCACATAATGTGGTTTTTGACTGTTTAGACTAACAGAAATGTCAACATTTTCTAGACTAAACATGCAAAAGATGAATAAAAAATAAAAAATGTTATTTGCTGCTGCTTGTAATCTTAAACTAAGTCCACATTTAGACTCTGCATGAAGTTGCAATGCCTCTGTGGTTGTCTGATTAGGAAGTGCTGCAAACTACAGGATGTTTAGAAAATTTTTTGACAAAATGCAGTCTGAACCTCATGGTGCGATTGCCGATTGGATCAGGCAGGGATCAATAACCCTAACCCTGAATTTAGCACGTTAAATTTGTGGTTTAACACAAACCTGTGATCATCATCACAATGCACAATTTATACTGTTTATATTGTTAATTTTTTATTGTTAATTGTAGTATTTAAGGTAGTCTCTTATTTAGTTTAGTCATTGTAGTTTTATTTATTTATTACCTTGCAGCACCGTGGGTCCGAGGGGACTGAAATTTCATGCATGCTGTATGTCGAGCATGTATAGCATATTTGAGAATAAAAGTTGACTTTGACTTTTGACTTTGACTTGAATGACTGATTTTGGCCTCAAACGGCCCTCGATCACTTTGTTGAAAAAAGTTTTTTTAAGTTTTTGCTCGAAGGTGAACACGGCCGTGAACGCTCACACAATGTGATGTATTAAAATGAAGTAAATGATAAACATAGGAGTACTTGAGGAACTCATGAAGTTGTTTGGACTTGAGGAGAAATGCATCCTCTGTTCCCGTGCGGTTGTATATTTCCCTCAGAAATCGCAGCGTTGTATTCCAACAAGAACTGAACATTGCTGGCTTCACAATGTGGCATTCAGCGCGGGGCCTTTGTATGTATGTCTGCAGTATGATAAGCTTTTGTCTGGTTCGTTCGTTCGTTCGCTGGCGAGAGATAAAGACGTATACTGTGCGGCATCTGAATCTGTTTGCTTCTCTTTTTGTATCGCTCTTGTCTGAGCACCCTTACCCCTCATCCTTATTTCCACTGCTTTTTATCAAAACCTACGAGCCGCCAACGGAGCCCACGTCGCAGCAACAAACACTCTCTTATCTGAAGCACAGGACCTCCATTATATCCTCACTTTGTCTTTTAATTACCTCCGGAGGAACGGTGTCTTTGTGAATCCTCTGTTCGGTATACACTGTAATGTGACATTATTTATTCCCTCAAAAGCCGTGTGCATTATCACCTATTAGTCATTCTTCCCATTCACGCCGCTGTCATCATCTGATTCCCATGACAAATGAACTGTCTGCAGACATTTCTTCTAAGGGATTCCTATGATTAGCACACATCTCCGACCTCCATCTCTCAGAGTTATCGCTGCTTTTCTGCCGCCGCTCTGCTCTTGATGTTTCTCATGAAAAAGGATGAAGAGAGAGAGAGAAAAAAAAAAAAAACACCCTCAGCTTTTATTCTGGTTAAGTGTCATCTGGGTCTATTTAGAAAGCTGCGAGGCTGTTAGCTGTAATGCCGCTCTTGTCATTTTTTTTCTTAAATAGATTTTCTGTGATTACCTGCCGTTTACGGTGCTCTGTAAAAAAAAAAGGGACGGGATACAAGGAAATCACTTGGTAAATTCTGTTTTAGGTTATGCTGTGAAACAAAACCAGAGCATTAACACACACACACACACGTACACACGCAGAAAGCAACACATTTGTGTGTGAAAAATCTGTGTACACGCCCTCACTCACTCATATGGACTCTAATTAATTGCCAGGAAGTCTCAGGTAATTTAAATTGCAAATCAGCGCAGCCTTGTTCTCCCAACTTTTGTGATTAATATTTTATTGTTTTACTGAGTGAAAATGCCATCAGTGTTTTTCATCAGATACAAATAGCACAAAAAAGAAAGAAAAAGGGGGGGCACTGGATTGAGGGAGATCAGATCCAGGCGTTATCTCTAAACATTAATTAAGCCGCGTCTGAGTCTGGAACCGCCGAGGTCGCCTCTCCTGTCCGCTAAGACAGGGGTCCTCCTCGCCTTCTTCACCCATTCCCTCATTTCTTGCTCTGTCCCTCCACGTTCTCGCTCTGATACTCAGTTTTCTGGCAAGTTTTCTGAGGTCCTGAACTTCTCTTTCAATCAGCCACTAATTAAGCAGCGGAGTGGACGGGTTTCTTTGGCAGGAGATCGAGGGGGGACGTGCAGGTTGAGTGAGAAAAGCCAGATCCTGAGACCTTGACGATGACTTAGGTATGTGTGGGGAAGAACTTGAGAGGAGCAGAGGATGAAGGCAGCGGAAATGAGAGATGTAGGCAGCAGAGAAATGAAGCTTTGAAACCTTTTCACTTTTTTAAACAAGATTTTTTTTTTTTTTTTTTAATCCCGTGAGACCACCAGCAAAATTTCGACAAATATAATGAGGAAGACTCCCTTTGCAGCTGATAGAAAATGAGGGTTGATGTGGCCGTCGCAGTGTAAATCTCAGTCGCAGCGTTTCAGAATTAAAAAATTCATAGATGCAGGTTCCTATAATAAACAACTTTGACCTTTCTCAGCAGCACCGGCTTTTTAAAGTACTGCGTGACCTTGTTTGTGTGTGTGTTTGTGTGTGTGTTTGTGTGGGCACAGACTGGCAGCTCGAGATGAAAGTCTTTAGTCTTGCACTTCACTTTGAGCCGCCGTGGACGGGTGCAGCTTGGCTGGAGTCAGGTGGCTGGCACAGCGCTCTCCTCCTCTCAAAGCAAAACAAAGGCGAAACCACGCGCAGACAAAGGACGGCTTCCCTCAGCGAGGAAGAGCCTGCGCCGCTGCTGTGCTTTGAATGCCCAAGTCTCCTCTAAAACAAATAAATTCAGACCCCTTACATCCTGCTTAGCGGGAAATGCCACTCAATTAGACTAACCTTTCAATTAGGAGCCGCCATGACGTGCACAAACAGACACGGACACACACCAACACTCACGCAAGGTCAAACCTTTTTCATATTGCCTCACTAGTTTAAAGCGGGAGTTATTTTAATGACTGTGTTTCTGTGTCCCCACAGGGCGCCTGTAGCTATTTTGGAGTGTGGACGTCCTGTTGCACCGGATGAAAGTCTGCAGCTCTCTGTGCGGCCGCCGTTGTCTAAGAGGCGACCAGCTTGACTGATTATTGGCCTTTTCCTCCCCCTTAACAACTCACCACCACCTCCTCCACACACACATCGCTGGCGCTCGGCCTCGTTCAGGTCATCTTCTGCATCCAGGCTGGCGATGTCCAGAGTCCCAAGCCCCCCTCCCCCAGTGGAAATGTCCAGTGGTCCAGTGGCTGAGAGCTGGTGTTATACTCAGGTGAGGAGGGATACATGACGCTGCTGTGTACTACCCTTTAATTCTAAGACTCCATCTGATTTTATGTAAATAAATAGTTTACTTTGTTGTTAATGATGATAAACACAAGTGCAGCTCCATGAAGTGAGACTGTTTTGTCAGGAATGCAAAAGAAAACTCCAGCGATCATCTCATCAGAGCCCGTTTAAAGGTCTCAGGGCAGAAAACATGTGGAAAACAGGTTGTCGTGTCTCCAGAGAGAACTGTGTGATTTCTGATAATCAGGTTCCACTTCGCTCTGCGTCTGTTGAGGCTGAAAAAACTACGAGTCTGTGAGTCAAAACGATTTTAAGGAGGCTGAAATACGGAGAAGTGAGCTCATCAGGCCTCTGTGTTCGGCTACTCAGCTCTGCTAGACACTAGCATCTTAGAGCTACATCAGTGGCTACAACCTTAGCATGCCGAACTGTCAGCTGTTGAGTTGCATTGTGGGTAATGTAGGCACTGCTGCATTGATTTAAATGCTTAAATCAGCACTGATTGACTATTAGATGTGTAATCTCCCTCCACACTGTGGCTGAAAATATTAGCAACAGAAAAACATGTTTTGTTTTCCTCAGTATGGAAAACTAATACTGAAAATCCATTTTCTGACTGGATCAAACAACCCCATATAAACTCCAGTAAATTAAACTTTTTGTTGCCGACTGTTGCTCAGCGGACATGGTTGTTACAGAGAAATTAAACCTGTTTATTTAAGACAGTAGATGCTCAATTTGAATATACGTTAATAATCAAAAAAGCTTCATATTTTCTGTGAATTGCGATTGAATGAACTGAATCACATCTGAAGCTGCAAGAAACTGTTTTCCGTATTTGTTTCTTACAAAAATTGGTGTCATTTAAGGCTCTTTTTCTCCATTTAAAGGTCACATACGCTGCGAAATCATGTTTGTTTCAGTCATTTCGGCAGAGGCGATGTAAGTTCAGACATCTCTTTCGAGCCGAGGCGGATAAAGTGTGTCATTGATGGTGTCTGTTTTCTCATCTCCTCCATGTCTTTGCAAAATTGTCTTGTTTTTTTTTCTCGTCGCCACTTTTACAATATCCTTTCTTCTCTCCCTCCGTTTGTTGTCAGTGTTTATTGAGATGAAAGGCAGTTTTGATGTGCGGTTTTGAAGTCCAGTCCGACCAAACACCACTTACCCATATAGAATAGATAAATATATAAATAAAGAGATCTGGTTTCAGCCTTCCCTCTGTGTTTTCTCCCCCCCCCCCCGCAGATCAAAGTGGTGAAGTTCTCCTACATGTGGACCATCAACAACTTCAGCTTCTGTCGTGAGGAGATGGGCGAGGTCATCAAAAGCTCCACTTTCTCCTCGGGAGCCAACGACAAACTCAAATGGTTAGTGGAAAGGATTTGTCGTCGCGGCTGTCAGATATTGAAAATGGAGGAAAATTTCTCTCTTCTCTTGAGGATAATCCACTTGTTGCATCTTTGAAGTAGATCATTGTTTTTTTTTTCAAATTTAATCCCCATCAGCATCTACTTACCTGCCTTCCTCTCATCTGTATTACCTATGATTTTCACTTGAACATGTGGAATAATAATTTTCTGTAGCACTTTTTCATGCTTTAATTCAGTCAAACCGGGCTGCACCTTCACTTTTTTACACTGTAAAGAGCTCGGCATTAAAGAAAAAAACCATGTTAAGGGTGACCGACAGTATTTTTAGCCTAAATGTGAGCACACTGACACAGACTCGCTGTATGTTCGGCATATTTGTCATGAAAAACAAAGGAACTGCTGCTGACTTGCTCTGTGTTGAAGAAGCAGACTCAGATCATTTTGGGGAAGCCTTGCTCATCTCTGGAGGTCACACAGGAAGTCACAGTGTCTCTGCACCGGCAAGGCGGCGGTGTGGGGGTGGTTTCCCTTATTTTTTTAAAAAAAGAAAAGGGTACCTGAGGGGTCTGCTTTAAATATAAGTCACACAGCTCAACCTCACAGAAGAGCAGTGGAAAGGAGGCTTTAGTCAGATGTTAAAACACAGATTTAGAAGCAGAAACACACAGTTTCAGTCTGCAGGTGTTGTCGACCCTGAAGGAGTCCTGGAACAAACTGGAGGGATTACTCATCCCACCTTGTCTGAGAAAGCCTTAGGATCCCCCTGGAGGGGTGAGATAAAGTGGCTGGGGGTGCAAATCATTCTTAGCTACCTGTTTTTTTTAAGCATTATCCTACTACGTCCTGTAGACTCTGGTGGACTGACAGGTTGGTGGCTCGATTGATGAGAACTTCTACTTTTGGCAACAAAGTGGATCCACAAACAGACATCCTGTTTTTATTCGATACACAGTGGTGTTATGTTGCTGTGATTAATCCTAACTCGAAGGCTGGTGTCGCGTCAGACACGAAAATATGGCCTGATCTCTCCTGAGTGAGTGTGATCTTCCATATCTGGAGGGGGTTTGTTTGTAGATAACTCACCAGCTTGGCCAGGTTATTGTCTCCCAGAGTCACGTTGTCGGTCCAATCGGCAAGGTTGCTGATGTTCAGTTTAACAAGTTGGTGATGATGTGTGAAGCAAAACTCTGTGCAACAGTCTCTTTTGTCTTGAAGAGCGTTTTGCAATGTTGCATCCTGCATTTTTCACATCTTCACCCTAGAAGTCCTTCTTTTCTCCTTTTCCATGTGAAACTCACCTCCAGTGTAATAATCAGTAGAGCCATGTTTCTCAGCGTGACCGAACCTTTCCCACCTTTATGAGACACTGTCACAGCAAACAGACTAAATACAAGATAGATTTTGAAGATTTAGGATAAAAATATAGAAAAATGTTGAAATTTTAAGGATGAGACTTTGTTCTATTTTCACCGAGCAGAGAAACAAACTCTGTCTTTCACACATAAACATGGCCACACACTTTTTTTTTTTTCAGGTAGTAATTACTGTAGCTTCGGGTTAAGTAACACACAACGGTGTTTCTGTGAGTACTTGCTTAAGTAACCTGCTTAAATTAGAAACAAATGGAGTCTACCAGCTTTTCATCTCATCAGGGCGAACAATTGAGACTCCTCTCTTCCAGCTCTCTGCATCATACCTCACTGTCAGGGGCCTTATTGCCTGTTTCACCGACGCTCTCATAGGTGCTTGTTAGAGAAATGAGATCCAAAGTGCACTGCGGGTCAGACCCACACCATTAGGCAATACAGCAAGAGGCCACAAATGGTAACAATAACAATAATGGAAAGACTTCTATACAAACCTGTCAAGAATTTAGGATATGGAAGTAAAATACAATGAAAAAAAACAACTTTTTAATGCACATTCTGCAGCGTGTTGCCAGTATTACAACCTGAAATGTTAAAGAAGCACACAGATGAGTGCTGACTGCCGTTTTTCAAATAGTTTTTTAACCAGGGTCGTTTGAGCAGGCAAGTATCAGAGTTATCGGGGCAGTTGCATCGCTTAAAACTCGTATTTAAATTAAAATTTTTCCTGTCAGTGTTCAGCACATGAGGATTGTTACTGTTTTATGCAAAGTGTCTGTAAATTACAGCGTCCCAGATGCACGAGTTAAGTAATAGTCCATATGGTCGCGGCGATGTGTTTCACGGCGCTGTGCTCAAACGGTACAGCAGCCTGTGCAACAAAAACAAATCATATGTTCAAAAACGCACCGTGCAAAAGCTACGATTTTACTGTGAAAATGCTCCATTTAAACACAGGAAGACTCTGACTCAGCTGCAGCGCCGAAGTCTTGTGAATATCTGGGTAAAATATATTGTTAATGTGCCTGATGTGTTCCTGTTTTGAAAGAAAATAGAAACATTTCCACTCGAAGTTTAAGAACATTTGCTAGAAAGTCGCCTCCCCAGTAACAGTAACAGTATCTCATATAGCAAATGATGTGTTACGACTTGAGCCTGTTGGATATCACGCTG
>JAPZDV010000009.1:3770703-3807952 GCA_029814665.1 Acanthurus lineatus
GCTCCGATCTCCTCTGCGCCGGGGGAAGCAACCAACAGAGCCGCCATCCACCGTGGCACAATCAAAATTTAAAATTTTTTTTTTTTTTTTTTTTTTTTTTTTTGCGCTTTATCGAGGAATATTAAGTCACACCTACGTTTCCGACTGTGATTTTTCACACTAATTCCATAATATTAATCCCATTTGTTAATGAGATCCATATGTCCCGACCACAGGTGTTAACAAATTCTCAAATCTGTGCTCGCTCTTGCATCGTCGCATGAGTCTCTCTCATCACTCAGGCTTTTCCCATCAGATGTCTCTGTTGAACCGACCCCCACCACCACCCCATCCACCACCCCCTCCACCACTGTCCAGCTCTTTTTTTTTGGTATTCTGTTGGAGTGGTTGCTCTTCTGGCCGGCTCACTAAAAGACTGAGTGCCAGCGATCTGACCTGCAGTTGATTCTGTGCCAGTGCAGGTTTCTGATGCCCCACTAGAGATGGCAGCGTGACATTAGCTGAGCTCAGCACACACACACACACACACACACACATATGTCGTCAGTGCCTGTATGCATGTGTACGTATACACACATACAGGCAGATCTCTGTCATGCGTAAGCACTGAGGTAGTCACACCTCCCTCTCTCTCTCTTTTTTTCCCCCCTCCAGTCTGCTGGAGCCTTTTTTTTTCAGCATCCCCTCTCACCTCTACCGCTCATCACCTCTTCCTCTCGGCTCGTTTCCCCACCGTCTCACTCTCCTGCCAACCTCTCTCCCTCACACCCCTAGTTTAGCTTCAGACAGCGCCACTGGGGAAGTCCTCACTCATCACCGCTCGTCTTGTTTCATACCTAAATAACACAACTTCACAAGCGGATCCTGCGCCTTGGGACTTCACCTGGGTCTCTCATGCTTGGTCTTATCAAACATGTTTAAAGGACATGAAAGAGTGGCTGAAAGTCAGCAGAGAAAGAGTTGTTTTTTATTTTTTATTATTTTTTTTGCAGACATCTGAGAGACATCCAGGAACTGAGTTTATTGCTTTGTGCCTACCCAGCCACAAACAGAGCAGTGCAGCAAGGCCACAGAAGTTTGACTCTCTTTTCAAACCTGCTCAGCTTTTGCTTGTGAAATGTGTGTCTTTTTTTTTTATTTTTTTTTATATTTTGGAAGCACTGACACACACTCTGTTACACAGTGACAGAACAATGAATAAAGTAGAGTGCTGTGAAACAGTGGAATGCATAGATTTGTAATCTTTGTGCATTGGCTTCCATGCATGCTTATGCTTATGTGACTGAGTGTGTGTCTGTGTGTGTGCGTTTTTGTGTGTGTTTGCATGGTGATTTCTGTCAGCCTCTGTGCGTACACAGTCTCCAGAGGCAGGGGATTACAGTGAAGGACCCCCTGCATGAGCAGCAGTGGGAATAACTGCATATGCACTGCAACTCCTCCACCAATCCCCTCTCTGGCTGCCTGCTCTCTCAGATCCAAACAGGGGATTTGACAGAGGATCTTACAGCAGCGTTGTCACTTCATCTTAGCGCTTCCCACTGCGATCTGTCAGCGGATCTCCTGTTGGGATCTCTGCGCAAGAGCAGCCTGAAGAGAAATCTGTTCGAGCTGCTGCATCTGAACGCGCGTGGTGAGCGCACGCCGCGGATGTGTGAGCGTGAGAGGTGATGACCTGTCGGACTGTGCAGCTCGCAGCCTGTTTCAGGTGTCTCTTAATGGGAATCTTTTCCTAATCCATGTGTTTTAAATGAGTCTAAAGAGGACTCAAGGGTCGTCTTCATCACTTCTCGTCATCTGACATCAACACACAAACTGAATCTATTTTTGAATGGATTCAGGTTGTTTGCATGTTCAACTCAAATGTCTCGACTCAAAAGGTTTTGAATAAATTAGCTAAACTGAGGCTAAAACATTTATTTAGGGTCTTCTGCTTAACATTCTCTTTCCATTTCAAAGCTTTTTTTAGTCGTGCATTGTTCTTTTTCCCATTTTATATCTTAAATAATACCACATTTCACCTCTTAGTGTTTCATGCCTCTAAAGAAATTTTAACATCTACAGCAGAATAAACCTAAATTCTCATGCACGGGTTGAAATCTTACTCATGTCCAGCTGGAGGAGTCTTACACAAATGCTTTTTTTACAAACATGGAGTTGATTTAATGTTTGCAGGGTGAAAACACATCACTTTTACGTACCATTAGCACAGAAAAATGAGGATCTGACAGCCTTTTTCAGAGGATTTTAGTGTTTGGATCTTAAGGGTGTTTTTAATGAACTTGCTCCTGTAACTTTTTTACACTTTTTCTTTACAAAGTTTTCATCCAGATTCATGTTAAACCATGTTTCTGAAACATATTAAATATACTACTTATTAAATATATTGTCTTTGTTCTGTTTTCAATTGAATTTACACCAAGAAGGCTTAAAAAAATCATCACTTTCTCTTCAATTTATGTTTCACATGGCATCCCAACTCTTTTGGAATTGGACCGGAGGGTTAATCATTTTGGTGGGGAACGTCTGCTCTGATAAGACTGAACAAAGATGTCTCCGTTTCGACGAAAGGGTCTGTCACTGACGCTCTGCTCGGCTGCACACATCCTAGAAATCCCAGAGCAGTGCCCGAGGAAGCATTTTCTTCTCATTAACAAAATGGCGAATGATGTAATTTTGCAAAAGAATGGTGTTACATCCCTCCAACGGAGCTCCAGTCTCTTGCAGACTGCGTGTGTTAGTGTCTTGCTTTCTTTCTGTTGGCAATTAGCTCTAATTTGCTGTGATCTCTGTGGCAGTCGTCGTCCGCAGTCATTATCGTTTGACCTTGTATGTGTGCGTTTGTGACTGTTAGGTGACTGTAGATAGCTGTTACCGCCCCCACAGTGTGACTATTGTACACACAAGAACTCCAGCACCTTTTCCTGTGTCTTTGTAGTGTAACTGAGTGTTGCAGAAGCCTTCCTGCCACTGTCAGAGATAATTGGCACTCCATAAACACATGATAATTGGACTACTTTGATCCCTGCAATTTCTCACTTCTTGGCCAAAGAGGCACAGCAGTTCTGTCTCATGTTTACCACGAGTCTATATGTGGCAGTGAGAGGATACAGAGGGTGGAAAGAGTGAGAGAGAGCGATTCTGTTTTCTTCTGAAGTGTTAAAAGCTCCCTGCAGGCAATACTTCCTGCACCCCAGCCTCTTTCGCCATTGTTCCTCTGCCGCTTATGGCCGTGACTCATGACAAACTTTCTCTTTCGCACGCACATTCACACACGCAGAGCCTTAATCACGTTGTGAAAATCTCCAAATAATCTTGTTTCTCCTTGTTTGTCGGTGTGTGTGTGTGTTTGTGTGTGTGTGTGTGGTCTTTGCCAGAGAGCCAGAGAGCGTACCGCTTTGTCCAGGGGAAGGACTGGGGTTTCAAAAAGTTCATAAGGAGGGACTTCCTGCTGGACGAGGCCAACGGTCTGCTGCCCGACGACAAGTTGACACTTTTCTGTGAGGTAGGGCTCGAGGCAGATTATCCCGACTCAGATTATCTGTAAAAAAACACACACTCCCTGTTATCAGAGAAAGAAAAGAAATTCACAAGCACAAGCTGCACATTCAGAAAAAATAAAGATAATCCTGGTTATATTAGTGGATCAAATTATTATTCATTAGGAGATATTTCAGCATTGCAGACAAACACGAGCTCCTTTGATTAGCCTTTAAAACTATTATCATTGTAATGTTGGATCACGCTGCTGCTGAACTGTGTGTGTGTACATGTGAAGAACTACTTGGATCCCCCCCCCCCCAAAAAAATATCTAATTTTAATAGAATCTGGAAATAATGAATACTGTTAAAATTTCTAAATGCATTGTTTGTATTGGTGGATTTTTTGCCTCGGAGTGATCACAACTGTAATTCTCGCCTCATTCATCTTTTTATTCAACACTGCTGCTCATTGTATGTCCCTGTTAGTGAATAATGTATGTTTTTATTGGTACTACATAGCCTCTGGGTTTAGATCTCTCCCTCTCTCATCACTAACATACAGGCTGATTGTCATTCAGGCCGCATGGTGGCTCGGCTCCCGTTCCTCTGATCCGAAGCCGGCTGCTGCTCCTCATTCAAAATTCCCTTGTTGTTTTTCAGCTGTAACACAGGGGGCAGCAGAGGTCAACTGTCCTCTCTCTCCGGCTCCCCCCTCTGCTCCTCATAATGGAGCCGGGGAGCAGAGAAGAGGTTAAACTTTCTGGATATGCTAATGCCTTAGTTGTAATGCATGCACCCATAAATGTTTAAAAAGCATGGCAGTGGCTGTTTAAAACAATTCTAATTAACCCTGCGGGTACGGAGGAGAGCATGTCTTGAAGTTTTCCCTTTTTGTAGTGGAGCAATGTGCAAGTCTGTTTAAAGTGTTTCCAAACTGGGCTTATTGACAGAGGGGTAGGAGGGGCAGTGCTGCTTCTCCAGAGCCATGTGGGATGGTGGGATGGGGGTAGAGTCGTGTGTGTGTGTGTGTGTTTGTGCAGGCGTGTCTCATTGGGACGTAATTTTGAGGATGAGACTGTTTGTTGGAGAGTTTGAGCTGGAGGAGATGAGGGGGGGTTTTGGTTACCTTGAAGAGTCCTCTTTCTCTCTCTCTCTCTGGATTCATCCACCCTCCTGATGAGGAGGGGGAGGAGGCGGGGTTGCTGGTTCAAGTCCTCGGTGGCAACTTCCTCCCCCAAACATTTCTTTTGTACTGTTGTAATCAACCAGCTCTGCTTATGAACAAGCAACGAGACAAACCTGAGTTATATAGCACATTTTATACGCGAGGAAAATCCTTTTACTTAATATAAAAGTTGTTTACAACTGAAAAACATTAAATGAAAGCAGAGAGACGATAAATAAAGAAAAGGCAGTGGAAATTTTCTGTGTTTTCTAAGATTTAAAGGTAGTTTCAGATCCTTTTCAAGTTCTTCTCTGACTGTGTGCAGCATGATAACTGAGAGAAATGAATAAAGAATGGGTTTTTTTAAGTCGAGCTGACGAGGCGCTTATTCTTAGTGTGTGTTTGCCTGCAGATGATGTCAGTCAGAGCTCCTGGAGTTTGGAGAAACTGCTGGAGAGCCGGTGTGGGAAGCTAAGCAGGAGAAACAAATATTAGCCGTCAGAAAAAATGTTGACCTAAAAGATATGTTTAGATATTTAACAATGTAAAGCTATGTTATATTTAAAGTGTTTTTACAACTGAATCCTGCCCTCAGCCCTTTGCAATGGGAAACTGAGGCTTGCATCCATCTAGCTCACTTCAAAACCACCAAACTCCTTTGAAAAAAACAGTAATTTTACCTTGCAGAACATGGAAAATTATATTCCATTTTTGTCTTGATCTATTAATTTGTTTTTGATATTTTCTGACTTCCGTGTCTTAAAAAGCTTAGACAGATTCACACAAGTCACATTACAGCAAAATATAAGTAACTGATCGAGGCAGCTGTAGTCAGAAGCTACCATGTTCTGTGAGCTAAAGTTACTGCGTTTGTCAAAGGAGTCTGGCGGCTTTAGAGAGAGTGATGCATCAGCCTCAGTTCCCTGTTGGAAAGGCTGTGAAATGGCAAGGTAAAGCTGTGAAAATATTATAATTAAAGCCTGCACCTAAACTGATATTAATATTTTTTTTTCAGGGTGCCTAAATGTGTTTTGCTGCTGTCCCTATGCACAGCAGTTAATTGCTTCGCTTCCTACAGCGGCACTCCTGCTGCGCCTCCAAACTGCCTCTGTAGGTAAATACAACCTCATTTCAAAAAAAAAAAAAAAATATCTGAACTGTTCCTTTAAGCTTCACAGTGTTTTAACCTCAGGATAAATTTAGCAGAACAGCCTCAGATGACCTGAGACGTCTGCAGAGTTCATATTGGAAAAGAAACATGTAAGCTTTATACACACATATAGATGTATAAAATTTAAAAAAAAAAAAAAAGAAAGTGTGTGCATGTTTTTGTAGGAAAAAAAAAAAGAAAAAGTCCAGAAAAAAAAAGAAGTCTGGAAGTGGGATGTTGTTTGCAGTAGTGATGAGGCTGCCAACAGCGAGGTCTGGTGGTGCTTTCCACCAACACATGGGCTGGACGCTTGGCGGAGTGGAGTTTTTTTTTTTTTTTTTTTGGGTGGACGGTGGTAAGAAAGTGCTGAACGTGTGTTTGAATCTCTTTCCCTGGTCCGTTTCCATGTGAAAGTGAAGCCCAGTGTTTACCGTCAGAGACCTGGCTCCGCTTTCGTCCAGATGGTCTCGTCCAGCATCTGAGAGAGCCCCACCGCCCCAGAGCCCGGCTCTCTCCCTCTCCTCTTCTCTCTCATCCCCTCCACCACTTCCTCTTTTTCCCCTCCATCTTATCTTTCATTCAAACCCAATCTCCTCCTCCTCCTTTTTTTTTCTTTTTTCCCCCTTTTTTCCTTTCATCTCTCGCCGCCTCCCACTTTGAGCATCACAGTTTCCTACTTTTTTTTTTCCTCCCTCACTTTACCTTCACCCTCTCCCAGACGTCCCTCACCCTCCCCTCTGCTCAGCCCTACTTTTCCTTACTCCTTCTCTGCCCTCCTTCCTGTCCCGTCTTTCTTCCTCTTTTATCCTTTGTAGGAAAGTGTCAAAGATGCAAAAAAAAAGGGCTGTGTGGAGAAGCCAGATCACTGTGGGAGGGGGATACTGGCCCAACCTCCCTTCCTGACCTCTCGTCCTCGTGCCTCCAGAGACATTAGTTATTCAAATTCAGCAAAGGGAAACTGGCTATATGTCATGTCGGAGAGCAGCTGAACAACACTAGCCACTGCTCTCTCTTTCTCTTTTTGTCTCCATCTCTCTTCCTCCCCCCATCGCTGCCAAAGCGCCGCAGACACCTGCAGGTATTTAATGAGGAGATAGCTCCCATTAAAGGTGCTGCGTTGGCTGTCAAAAGAGAGCACGAGGCGACGGAGAGAGATGAAGAAGGAGGGGAAAGAGGCACAGCGAGGGGAGGCTGAAGGAATGGGCTGTTCGGGGGGAAAGGGGCACGCTGGGCGGCATCGAGCCGTGGGGGTTAAGAGGAGACAAAGAGGGAATGAAGAGATGATGCAGAATAAAAAAAAACAAAAAGGCCAAGATGGTTTGGATTAGATTTTCTTCTAGAGAGAATATTTTCATGTGGATTAGACGTGTTATTACCTTCTTTACTCATTCTTCCTCTAATGAGACACTGAGGTAAAGGAGGTTAAACCCCCCCTTCTCTCCCCGTCGGCGCTGCAGGTAACCTTTTGCTCTCAGGTCAGACCGTTACCATCCTTATGTTCACGCCATAGATAACGCAGATGCTCTGCAAGCTCTTTGAGTCATACCAAACACTCCTGAGGTTTTGTGGCTCCCGGAAAATCCTGACAACTTTTTTGTGCTGCCGGGATTTTCGCCTGCAGGCAGAGTCATGTTGACTGACACTGCAAGGGTTACTACTCTGGAAGTCTGTTTCGACTCGACTGAAGGGAAAAGAAGGGGTTGTTTTGGAAGGGAGCAGTTTATAGTGAAACATATCTGTCAGTCATGTTAAATTGGCTGCTGAAAAGTGGAGGAACGCAGTGGTCCACCTTCAGTCAGCCACGAGGAGAGTCAAAGAGCTTCTGCTGCCGGACACATGAGGGTTTATTTCACAGAGGAGACCGTCTGTTGCCTTCAGACTGCTGAGGCGTCGGGAGCAACATGCAACATAAACTGTGATCTGCTTTTTATCCGCCATGCAGACGCAACATATCAATTATTACTCTGTTGTGGCCTTTTATTGACGCACACTGATGGCCTACCTGTGCATGAGGAGCACCTTTTTTGGGTCACAGTGCTGCCAGATTCAAAAAACACCCCCTCATTTCTATTTAAACAGAGAGACTGTTCTGCAAATGTGCAAACTGATGTTGGCCTTTCAATAAAATCTGCATATTTTTTTGTTCCTTCACTGAAGTTGCAAACACTTGTGAAATTGTGAGCTAATGCAAAGTTAGGCTGTTGTCATATTTACACAAAAATTAACTGAGATTTGGTGGATTTAAAAGAGTTTTCACTGGATTTTTTAAATTTAGGAAACAGAACTTTAAAGTGGGACGGAGGAAAGAACAGAGAGTAAGATTTACTGCAGCATTCGGCCTGTTTGTGAGCTGCAGATGTGCCTTTTGCATTTTGACCCAAACATGTTTGTTAATATTAATATTTATTAAGCCTGTGTTCAAGGTGCACACTTCTTCTCAATGCAGGTGCATTTAAAAAAGAATCAAGCAAATCAAAAGAAGATACACATTAAAAGCAACTTGAGCTAAAGATAATTGATTGCAGAGTCTCATTTGCAGGTCATCAAACACAAACATGCTTTGTGTATCTGACTTTGGCTGACTGATGATGTGATATGGGTTGGATCTAGTCATTATCTATTGGTTTTTGTCTGGGAAAAGCATGCATAAGAGAATTTGCTCCTTGTGTCAGCTAAGATGCAATATTGACATAATATTGAGGAGAGATTTTCCTGACTCAAAAGGAAATGAAGAGACGGGTTACAGGCAGCGTGAGTGCTGAGCTCATTGAAGAATGTTGGATGGATTTTCTGTGAGTGTTTTATTCTAAAACTTGTGTTTTGCCGGTTAAATGAAGCTGCAGATGTAGGAAATGTTTGGGTTGTGTTAGTAGTTAAATTATACACCAAGAGAAGTCAACACGGATACCAATTTACAATAAATGCATAAATAATGCAGTACTTTTATGACTCACACTAGATTTGGTGTGGATGGTGATTTAATAGAGCTTTTTTAAATAAAAGTCTCCAAGGTTGTTATTTTAATTATATACATTTGCAAATAAATACTTATTTGAGAGAAAAATACCTCTCGCTCTGGTAAAAAAGGCAAAAGAGGAGACAAAGAAATGTGCTTCTGCATATGTAGTCATTTTAATGCACTGTGTGGGAACCAGTCATGCAGTCTCACGCACTTCTGTGTGACATACAGACGGGTGATGAGTTTGAGGACCAGCCGTGCGTGTGGGAACCGAAAAAAAAACCAGCCAGTGTTTTTCCTCTCAATTGGTTTATCTTGTGCACATAAATGATCTTTGATGCAATTTACTGAAATGCATCTCAGCTTGTTTCCCGGCCGCTTTGCTAGCCGGTCGGAGGTCTTTTCTTTAAGGCTCCTCCACTCGGTCCCTCCTGGAGCGAGGTGGCGCTGGGTGAATAAATGAGTGGGGTGCTGATGTTCAGCTGTTTCCTCCTCTTCCTCATGGTGTTAGTGCGGTTCGCCTCTCTTGTCGGTGGGTAAGCACTTTGCCGGGTGACAGCACCCATCCTTCACAGGGCCCTGCCATATGCCGTGCTGCTGTCAGAGGAGACGACTGCAGATGCTCCAGCTGCTCCCTCCCTGCACACACACACACACACACACACACACACACACACACACACATACATTAAGACTCACACACACAAGCAGCTCTCGGAGCAGGATAAAGAGGCAGAGGTGGAAAGAGACAGAGGGAGGAGAGGGCGACAGAGAGGATGCACGAGGAGCTTTGGGTGAAATACATTTATAGAGTTCTGTTTCTGTCTAAACAAGAACGGGGGAGCAAAGTGAAAAAGGTAAGATGATTTAATAAGAGGACTGGTGAGCCAGTGAAAGAGGTGGAAATGCAAATGCTGATAGAAGAGGAGACTGAGGAGGAGAATGAGCAAACAGCGTGCAAGCTTCGTCCTCCTCTTGCAGTGGGATTTTTACTGTGATAGCTTGTTTGCACCATTTTTTTGAGCTGCAGCAGATCCTTAAATTGATACTGCCTTTGCAACACTTTTGCACCAAAACCACATCAACAGGTCTTTTAAATCCCATCAAAAGCCCTTTGCTTCTCCCAGAGTACAGACAGAAGAAAATTGAACAAACAGGCAACTTTTTTCCCTGCATATTTATTTATTTTCTTTGTCCAAACATTTCCTTCAAGCACTAAATCGAGCCTCGCAGTCTCAAAGCGATCACTTCAGCGTCTGTGATCTTTCAGCAGTGAAAACAAAAACTGCTTTAAAAGAGACCCAAATGGCTGGCGCTCACAGACGGCGTGCAGAGGCACATGTACGCTGCCAGTGGTGATGCTGAGTGTGTGTGTGTGTGTGTGTGTGTGTGAGTGTGTGTGTGTGGTTGAACAGGCACAACACACTTGGCTGTGAATCAGGGGCTCAGGCCACAATGTTCTTTCGGCGTTGTGACCTCAAATCATGCGTGAAAAATTCCTCTGTCTGTGCAGATTCACCCAAACACCTCTGTGCCAACGGCAGACCAGCATGCCCGTCTGTGCGAGGGGGCCAACGACGTGGACGCAGCAGGGGGCCCCTGCAAACAGCCGCTGAAATGACCAGTCAGACTGCTGGTTGCGGGTTGGAAGAGAAGGTGCTGTTTAATACCACAGGTCTGCCTCGCCAGGAGCACAAAGGGAGAGCGATTGCTGTGTTAGTTTGCAGTGAACCCCAAAAAAAAAAAAAACTCTTGTTATTTTCATAGTGGGGCTGATCAATAATCAGGCTTCTCCCATCATGCTTTGAGTAACTGGAATTGGACTTCATGCTGCACAAAGCTGGACTAGTTTCCGTGTGTTTCTTTCTCTGCCTGCTCTGTCGTCAGGCCGACTTTCACCCCGAATAAAAACATTATAACACACATTATTTAATGTGCTTTTAAAGAAGAGACCTGCCAAGCAGAACGACGTCAGAGCGGCTAATCTGAAAGCTCCCGTTAACTCATTATAGGCTCAATATGGCGCTTGGAAATTAAAATTAGAACCAACTTGGATGGAATGAATCGACATGTTCTCACACAGATGCTCGGTCAGGACCAGTTGGCGTCACTTTTTAAAGCCGGACATCTGAGGGATGTGTGGTTAATAACGCCGCGGATGCATTTACAGTGGAGTTATTTAAAAGTGCGATGCGTCACGTGCGGACAGTAAAGGTTACGTACAGCGTCATAGCCGGAAGAGACGGACGGCTGACCAAAGTTCGGACGCGTCGGAAGTGAAAACAGGTTAAATGAACAGTCTTGTAATTAAAGAAGTGAGGTTCTAACTATTGTCCTCTGAGGAGAATGAGGGCAATGTTTATTTTTGACTTTAATTTAATAGCTTTGGGACTAGGGGCTGTGTTTGTTTAACGGTGTCAGGAACAAATGAGATTCCGCTATTATTCTCAGTTTTAATCAGTTCAGTCACCTGTTGCGGCTGCCGGAGGGCGGCTGAGTCGCACTCCTGTATCGGTTTCCTCTCCTAACCAAAAAATATCCTGTCGTTGCTCTGAGTGGTTTTGATTCTGGTGATCAGCAGCATCTCAGAGTGGGTGAATGAGGGAGGAAGAGAGCTGCAGGTCTGTGACATGGAGCCTGTTTACTCTGGCTGGCTGCAGAGCGGAGGGGCCAGTCATGCATTATAAAAGGCTGGTGATGAGTTTTGTGCTTCGGGGGGTTCAGACGATAAGTTTATAGATCACAGATCCATTAAGTCATTGTGGATATAAAGAAGTGTTTGTGTTTACGTCGCGTGTGTACACACACACACTTTATCTTTTAGCTCATTTCCCAGCTCATCACACTCACCTTGTTACGTCTCAGATATTCAGTGTGTAATGAAATATGTAATGCAAAGTGTTTCCTTTAAGTGTTTGATTCAGATTAAGCTGAAACCTAATTCCCTTCAGGTATTTAAATAACAGATGATGAAGCCCTGAGACTGCACAAACTCTGCTGTTCCCTTTTGGTAATTAACTTTTAATACGTTTAAAATGAATTTTCAGGGATGCATTTTTTTTTTTTTTTGTTTCTGCAAAGCAACAACATCACACATATTAATACAGTTGTTGATTTGAAACACAGTGCACATATAATAAAGCTAATGATGTAAAAGACAGAAAACATTTGTTTCACAAGTGTAGTGCAACAAAAATCCAGTTCATGTTGGTTATGTTTGTATCAGTCACCTCCGCGGAGCTCCACAGCCGGTTTCTCAGCCGCCGGGGTAATTAAATTTGGATCACTGTCAGTCCATCAGTTTGGTATCGTTTCAAACTATCAGAAAGCCCTTTTCATGTGGATCCAAAGCTCAGTGTGCAGAATCTTTACTCTGGCAAACAACAGTCCTTTTGTTGCATTAATACACTCTGTCAGAAATAAAAAGAACAGTGTAAAATAGTGCGGTGATAACCTGTCAGTGTAACCCGCAAGACAGTCGACTGGAGGCTGAGAGACAGGCAGAGCTGAATGACAGACAGGTAATCTCATCGAAACAGGAGGACCAACTTGGAACCAATGAGTAGAAGAGAGTGAATTAAGAATTAGAAATTCAAATAAAACCCAGATAGTGAAGGTTGGCTGCAGCAGGTACATAACAGACTTAATATATACAAGCAATCTTGGCATAATTTTTAATCTTTGAAATGTATGTAAGGCATAAATGTAATTTAGTGCAGTGCAGGGACGTACAGGTGAGCTGGGAGAGCCGATTGAGTGTGCAACATAGTTTTTTACCACAACAACCAGAGGAAAACATACAATTTTAGGATATGTTGCAAAGTCTCTCTCTTCCTGAACATCCTCAGCTTTCTGCACTTTGTCCAGGTTGAAGAAATATCAGGATTATTTCTGTAAACTGACAGTAAACAAATCAAATGTGCTGTATAGACTCAGAGCTTCTAAAGTTCACTTCTGTGGTAAACACTGAAATATATATCATTGATTGCTGATAAAATTCTGCACATTAACACACCAGAATCCATGATTTTCCTGCCTAAGAAATACGCTTTCTTAAAATGTTCAAACTTCCTGCAAATCTTTAAAAAAAAGAACCAACTTCACATAAAACTGTGAAAAGAAAAGACATGAGTTCAACACAGAGTCCGGTTGGATCATGAGACTGTTTGTTTTTCAGCAGGCAAAAATTAAAACTTCCTGTTCTTCCTCTACTTTTTAGAGTCATTTATACTTAAAATACATGATAAATGCAGCTTTTTCAGGTATAGAACTGTAACCTTCAGACTTCTGATGCAGTAACAAACCAGAAAGCTTTAAGTTGCTCAAATGAAAACAGTCACTGATAAAGGAGTGTGAAAGATGCTGAGATGTTGCACCAACATAGCTGGAGCTAACAGAAATATAATCTATAATACTGAATGCTGTAGTTACAGATAAAGTCAGCTTGTACGCCCCAGGTTGCAGGAAACTCAGCTCCAAATCAGGTCAGTGGAACGATGCAATGCTCAAATTCAAATAATCTGTTGCAAATTTAACAACAGTAGTGAAGCAAGAAGGAAATTTCCCACCAAAAAAAGGAGAGAACTTCCTTTTTAAAAGTCACACAGCTGCAGCGAGCGTGTGTGTGTGTATGTGTGTGTGTGTGTGTGTGTGTGTGTGCAGTGTGATAAGGTGTGTAAGAATGGCTGTGTTTGCGTCCCACGTGTTCAGAAACGCACAGGACCGAAGAGAGAAATGAGACTTGGGAGGTAAAAGAACAAGTGTTCCATAACTTAATGAATTTCATTTGATTTGATTTTTTTTTTTATTCTCTTTTTTGTTTTTTTTCTTTTTCTCAAACTGTTTCACGCATGGCAAAACACTGTAAATCCATAAACAAACACATAAACAGGCAGAAAAAAAAGATTGATGCATTATGAATAAATCATCCGGGTAGCGAAACTCAATATTAACTCTGCGTTGCCTGGAGGGATGAGAGGGAGCTCACGACAGATTCATCTTGATGTCTGAGGAAACTAACTGGGAGGCGAGCGCTTCAGTGAGGACTTATCTTAAGAACTTAATTACCAAAACAAATGATGATTGTGGTGATACGGCGGCGATGGTTCTGCATTACTGTTAGTCTCCACCTGAGGCGGCGCGCAGAGTGTGTTTACGTCACCGAGATTATTATTGTTACAGGACCGTCAGTCAGTCATTCGGTTTGTTGATTAGTCAGTCCGGTTCATGAAATTTACTAAGATATTAAAGCCCCAAGTGGATGATTTTCAGTGCTTTTATTTACCTCAATACTTTATTCTAGCACCACCTACAGGTTGGGATTCACACCTACACTTTTGAGACATTTAAATCTTAAAAAGTATCGACTAAATTATCATGACACTCATAATCTCGCAGGACGAAGCCTAAAATATTTGATGGTTCTTTTGACATTTGCTGTTTTTTTCCACCATCAAGCTGAAATGTCACTCTTATAAAAAAAAATGGCCAAACTCTGAGTGCAGTGCACATCCAGTGATATTAGGGAAACTATTGATCAAGAGGCCATATTGATCCATTAATCTGTCAATCTGTCACTTCAATCCAGATTGAAATAACTCAAAACTATTAAATTCACCAGCTTGTGGTTGCACACAGTCGTGGTTGAAACCACTGATTGAAACCTAATGACATCAGCAGGTTGACGCGTAAATGTGTAGATAAATGTCTCCCAAACTCAGGCATGAAATCTTATGAATTTTGAAAAGTGTCACGGAGTACAAAACCTAAAGAGATGCAGATAAAATATTCACTAATTTAACAAAAGGTGAGCATTATTACAAATCAAGCTGATAATTCAAAAAAATCAAACACAATGCAAAGTTCAACAAAACAGGAAAATAAATCAAAGAAGACAAAAATACATTAAATGCTAAGAACCAAAAATGCAGAGAGAACAGGATCAGAGACAGGACCAAGGGATTAAGAAGGCACGGGGAGCGACGACTAGCGACGACGAGCGACGACGGGCGACGACGGGCGACATAGCACGACATAGCGCGACAGACAATCTGACAAAGACAAAAGGGGAAACACAGAGGCTATATACTCACAGGACAATGAGATACAGGTTGGGCAATCAACACAGGTGAAACTCATAAAGGCAAGGCAGGTAATTCCAAAAGGAGGGAAACTTGACAGGACGTGGGTAGCAAGACACAGAGCATGATTTACCAAAATAAACCAGGAAACAACAAAACAAGGATACATGCAAAAATCAAGGAAACTTGACACTGAACTTAAAAGTTAGCAGAACTGAAATGACTTCAATAACAAATCGTTACAAGAAGACATGCATGTCAACCTCAGGATGAACTGTCATCATCACCCTTCTTCTGTTTTAGATAAAAACATAATTTTGTCTATTTTTTTTTGGTTTAAAACAGCTGCACTCTTATTTTAGTGCTAATTAGCATTTTTAGCATGCTAACATGCTAAACTAAGGTAGATGTGGTAAACAAACCCAGCTGAACACAGCATTTTAGCACGATGTTGCACAAAGCTGCAAGCACAACAGTAAACGCTTACGTTTTATACAATAGATTAACTCAATAAACATAAACTGGTTAAACTGGCTACATCTTCGCTCCCTGGTCCAGTATGAGAAGAAGTGTTTTGAGGAGGAAGATGTGAGGAGAAAGAGGAGGAGGAGGTTGACGGTGACTAAAGATGACAGCTCATGGCTTGAAGACTGTCAGGGCAGCCAGTGTGTCTAAATAACCAGGTGCTGCGATTTAGTTTCTGCCTGGTTAAACAGTGGAATAATTGGTCAAGTTAGCCAGTAATTAGACCGGCTCTGCCACGCTGCGTCTGAGAGCCCAGCAACGGCTCCGCCATGCTAATTGGGCTATTTATACCGAAACACATTGACCAGGCTCGCTGACTTCCCTTCCAATTCGCTTTTCAGCACTTGTTTATTTTTTCAGTGTGTACTCAGGACACAGCGCCGGACTTGCCAACCCTCCTCCTCCTCCTCTTCCTCCTCCTCTTCCTCCTCCTCGTCCTCCTAAAGCCATTTTTCATTCCAACTTGAGCTCACTGAACTTCTGTCCTCTGCCCTCTTTTTTCTTTGTCTGTCTGTCTGTCTGTTTTCTCTCTGTTGTTTCTCCTCTCTCTCTCTCTCTCTCTCTCTCTCCTTCTCCCAGGCTTTCTGTATTGCTAATCAGTGTTTTTATGAATGCCAGTGTGTGTTTGTGTGTGTGTGTGTGTGTGTGTGTGCCCGGGACCGTCTCTTCTTCACTGTTTTTCTGTGAATGTGTGTGTGTGAGTGTGTGTTTCCTCAGTGAGTGCATGGAGATGGAGGTATGTCAGTCAGTCAGTCAGTCAGTCAGACCTGCATCCCCCTGGAGTGTGATTAATAGAGCCAGCTGCGACACACCAGACCATCACACACTCTCACACACACACACACACACACACACACGCACATGCATGTAAATTCACACTCATATACTCGCACACTGAGAAATACTTCGAATGCTTCTCTATTCACAAAAGTCACATTTTTCTTCTCACCATGTCTCCGGCATTTCTGCACCAGAAATGAGCTGCTGCTGCTTTGTCGAGGGGAAGGGGGGGCATCTCTAACTGTACACCCCACCAATGGCTAGCTCACCCCCCCCTTGGGTGTGATGGCCCTGCTATTCTCTGTCCGTCTGTTGCTCGGTATCTCTGCATCTGTATTTTCTCTGCCTCGTATTATACTTATTTCTTCCCCCTCTGTCTTCTCCTTTTTTTTACTCTTCTTCTGTTTTATTATCTTTTCTCATGTCTCTCTTTCTCTGTCTTTCCGTCCCCTTCAGGCTAACCCTCACACCTCCATCAGTAGCAAAACAAGGCTTCTTGACATTCAATTTCCTGCTTGCCACGCACTTCTCTATTGTACGTGCATTTCCTTTTCTAGGACTCTTTTTGTGCGAGTTGAATAGGTGGATGGATGTGGCATTGGACGAATAGGTGGGCGGATGGATGGATGAATGGATGTGGATGGATGAGGAAGGGAACTTGGCTTTTTGTGGGCTTGTCAGCCTCTCTGGCTGAAGCTCTAAGAGCAAGGTCACTTTTGGGGGATATACAGAAGTTTTCTTAAAAACAGCATACAGAACGTGTTTGCAAGCTCTCAGCAGTGAAAACAGGAAACAAAGATTATTGTCCTCTAGTTTGTTTTCTCCTTTTCTGCTTTTATTTCTGACCTGACAGTCATAATTTGTGCAGAATGTAATAAAGAACAAATTAAACAGTTACAGTATTTATTGAAATCTATTGTGATAATGTGCAGGATCACATAAAAACAATTTTTACGTTTAATTTTGTGCTTTAAAATCTCCTGTATTGTGTACACAAAAGGCACCTTAAATTGACTAAAAGCATATAAATGTGAAGTTTATATGACAAGTTTCTATAAAGAGTTTGACATCTTATTTCTAAAAGGCTGAACCTTTTTAGACACTAGATATTTTATACTATTAAAACTGTAATGATGGTAATTATGCGTTTAATTGTCAGGAAAGAAAATAAAGCAGGATCAGGCCTTTATACTGCATGACTTTACTGTGGGCTTTACTACACTTTTTGACTATTTGACCTATGAATAATCATTTAACACTTATAAATAACATAACTTAACATTACAATGTACCAGTAAGGCCAAGAGATTATTGGTTAAGCTCTGTAAATAATAATATTTTAAATGCTCACCTGAACATTTCACAACACTTTACTAAAAACACCATAGAATTATATTTTAATGTCAAGTTTTTGAATTTTGTTCGAAAAGGAGGCCACGTTTCTAAGTCCAGACAAGTATTGTTTGTTAAAAACACACAACTCAAAACACTACATTACCCATGAGCCTCTGCAGCCAATGTAATTATAGAGAACACACCATCCAGAGATGTTATATGAGGGTGAATCAGATTCAAATAAACTGGCTGCACCAGGCAGCACCCGAGCTCTGCATGAGCGATGCATCTGAGCCACAGAGAGCAGCTCCACTAATGTAATAACAGGCCAGTCCTCTAATTATATTTTAACCTGAAGTGCACGTGGCCTATTCACACAGATATTCTAACTGGCTGACTTACTAACTGACTTACTGACTGACTTACTGACCATTTTTCGAAGCAAGCCTGCGGGTAACTCACTGGTGTTGTTTAATTAGATGGCGCTGCAAGCGAGTAAAAATCTGCAAGTCAGTCAATCCAGGCTGTTGGAAATTACTTAGCAATTAGTGTGTGTGCAAGAATGTGTGTTTGTGTGCGTGTTTGCATGTGTGTGTGTGTCTGTGTGTGCTCCTGAGTCTGCTCGTGTGTGTGTGTGTGTGTGTGTTTGCAGTGAGTCCTGTTGAGAGATAAATGAGTCTGGTTGACATTGTCTGGAACAGGTGGTGAAGTCAGCAGGGAAGACATACAGACAGCTCATATGCACACACACACACACACACGCACACACACACACACACACACACACACACACACACACACACGCACTGACTCACACCCAATTTGACTTCAATGCCGATTTTCTGGCTTATTTGAGAGCGTAGCCAATCTGATTGGATAAAGCAGGAAGAATAGGTTGTCTTTGAATAGCCTCCATATTGAGTGGCTGATGTATTGATTACAGAGGCAGAGCACCCTGCATTTATCATTCACAGCATGTTTGATTGACTGATTTATTGTCTTTTTAGGAACATAACATGCTATTTATTCGCCACTGTGGGAACCAGTGAATATTTAAAAAGAACAGATGAGCCTAAAATTAAAACTCTGTGTATATTAGTGCTCCTCTGTCTTATATCGTGCTATTTTTAAATAAAGAATGCAGTGCAGCTAAAGGAGCTGATGAAATGTTAAGATTTACTCATGCAGTGTGTATACGTGTGTGTGTGTTTTCAGGTGAGCGTGGTGCAGGACTCTGTGAACATCTCGGGCCAAAACACGATGAACATGGTGAAGGTTCCTGACTGCCGGCTGGCCGAGGAGCTCGGAGATCTGTGGGAAAACTCCAGATTCACCGACTGCTCGCTGTGTGTCGCCGGGCAGAAATTCCAGGCGCACAAAGCCATCCTAGCAGGTGAGAACATCCCTTAATTCATCACACCCGATTAAGCTGACAGGTAATTGCTTGCACATTATTAATTCAGGTGGTGAAAAACTTCCAAGTGTGATCTCAAGGCCACACATGCAGGTTTGGAGTTAACAAGCTAACAGCAGCTATGAGCTATAATATGTACCGAGCAGCAGTTATTGGGTTACTCTGCTGCCCCCTGTTTGTTCGGAGTGTCATGTGACAGGTGTCAGATGTTACACCTTTAATGAATCAGTGTACTATTTATGTATTAAACACACATAAACTCTGGTATTTATGTAGTTTGTATTTTATATAGTAGTATTAGATTGGTAGAAGGAGCATTATTTTTTTGAATATTCATAATAAAGTCCAAGGTGAAGCCGCCAGATTGATTGTTTTGTTTGACCAAAACAAACATGGCCACTAAAGTTACAATTAAAACAAAGAAAAGCAACAAATCCGGACATTTTAAAAAGCTGAATGGTGTTTTTGGTTGATAAACGACGTCACTTAACATGTTAATCAATTTCCTTTTGACTTATTGAGTAAGTAACCAATAGTTTCAAATGTAGATCACTTCCAAGCTAATGTATGTAATGAAGTTTGTCATTATTCTTGGATTCATTTAAGAGTTTTCAGATTTCTGTCTGAACTTTGTTTAAGATGCTTTTCCACTGTGATGAAAATTAAATTTCAAGGGAAAAACTTCATCAGGTTTTTTCATTTTTAATGAATAATTTTCGTTTGCCATGGGGATGTTTTAATTTGAATAGATTGAATATCAGCTGTTGAGCACCTGCCTGCGCTGGTGTTCGTCGACACAACCACACCCTGTTATGTCCGCACACACACGCACGCACACACACGCACACACATGATGCACGTTGAACAGTTTATGGCAAATATCGGCACTTTAATACAACAAACGGTAAAAAGTTGGAGGAAACCGGTGGACTGTGTGTCTCTGTGGGGGCAAAAGTGAAGCTGTTCATTATTGAATTTGTTGAAATGTGTGTGTGAGGAGCCATTTTAATTATGTGCTGCTGTGGTTTGGGGGTCTTCAACCTCCATCACCCCCCCAATCCTCTCTCTCTCTCTCTCCTCTTCTTCTTCTTCTTCTTCTTCTTCTTCTTTTTCTGCTTCGTCCCTATGATGTCCCTCCTCCTCCTCCTCCCTTGTTATTTCCCCTCTTGGCCGTTCCCGTGACAACTCTCCCGGCCGTTAATCGCCGTGGAGACGGACAGAGAGGGATCAAACGAAGGAGGGAGAGCAACTCAAATTGGCTTCACATTGGTTATGTGATCTTTATGCCACTCCGTCTTTCTCTCCTTCTCTCACCTTCCCTCTCTTTTCTTTTCTATATCCTCTCTCCTTTCACTCATCATCTCCCTTTTTCACTTTCATCTTCCCTTTTTCCTCTCTCTCTCTCTCTCATCTCTTTCTTTCTTTCTTTCTCTGTTTACCTCCTCGTATCACTTTCTCCCGCCCCCTCTCATCTTTTCTGTGCCCCCTCATCCCTCTTTTATTTTCTTTCCTCCTCAGTCTCTTCCTCTCTTGTCAATTTTTGCTCAGCTCTCTTTACTCCCCATTTCTCTCTCCTCTGCCTCCTTTCACTGTCTATGACCCTCTCTCTCTCTCTCTCTCTCTCTCCCCCTCTTCGTCTCCCTCTCTCGCCCGCCCCTTCCCTTTGTTGCTGCAGTATGAGCTCACCAGTATTGAGCTGCACCAGACAGACTTACTGTAGGTTTTTCCCCAAAGTCCTACCTGGAAATTCACTGCTAACTTTGCTTTCAGGGCTCCAGGATGCAGACGTTCCTTTGTTTTATCAGGATGTTTGTCAGTTTTCTGGCTTCACCTGATGTGTGACAACATCATGACCTTATCTCTGTGACATGTGACTCTGTGCCACCCCATATAAACAGAATGTGATCGTTGCTGATCCCCTCTGACGTATAATCAGGTAAAACAAACAGGTTCACTGGAAACAGCTGAGAGTTTCCTCGTTGTGAATGAAAGGAGCTTCCTGTTAGGCTCAGTTGCTAACAAGCAAAGAGGAGGAGGAGACATTCACCACTTTGTGAACACATGATTAAAAAGGATGTTGCTTCATAGGTTCAGGAACACTTTGTTGGCAAACTCAGCTCATTTGCAAGTGATTACATTTTGTATTTATTTACATTTTACACCAACTTTTTTTGGGAAGCAGGGTTGTAGATTACTAAAAACTTAAAAAGCAAGAATCTTCAGCAAATTCAGCTTCTCTTAAATCTTTACAGACAAACAAACTCCCTCTTTTTTAGTTCTTTCACATTTAAATTTACCTTTTTTTAAACAATTTGTTTCTCATCATCCAAAAGTTACCTTGCCAGCCTCCTTCGTCTTGTGTAAACTAAACAAATTAACTCACAGAATGTAAGAAGTTAAGTATGAAATGCTGTTTTTAAGTGTATTTTACTGATCTCTTTAACAAGCCTGACAGTTGAATATTTAGTCGACCATCTATTCACCTTTTGAGCTTCTATAACTTAAATCTTCCTGCTGCTGTGTGGTAAAAATCTTATGACTGAATCAAAACATTCAAGAAATTAGGACCTTTCTTACTTAAAAACATTGTGACAGCGGACAGTAGATCATAAACGAGAAGTAAATATTGTATAAGCTAGTTTTTCCTCTCTGTTCCTTAAAATTGGAGTTTGATTAAAGTTTAAAGTTGAACTTTTTGACACTTTGTTTGCATGAATGCTGATAAAACTAATAGTTGCAGTGTAATTTATTTAAATCTTGATTTTTTTTTTGTCGCTGCTGAACTTAAAGCCACCCCTGATGTCCGAGTGTTAACTTCTTATTTACTTTGGCTAATCCACCCATTTCTCTGCTATCATCAGTTTTGTTCTTATTTGTGGCTTGTGCAGAGTTGATGGATGACACCGTGTTTCCAAACGAGTAATTAATTGCGTAGCTAACTCTGCGGATAATAAGTCATTATTAAGTACTTAAATTAATTAGCATATCAGTGACTTTGACACATACTTAATAATGTGTTGAAACATTTAATTTTTAATCACTAGTTAATTAAGCATTAATTAGTGAACAGTACTATAAAGCGTCACCGAAGTGAGCGCGTAATCAAAGAAAGTGAACCGTGTCAGAGGAGGACGGCGCCGGTTCGTATAGAATCTTTACTGGAAAGCTCGTAATCTTCCTCAGACACCGACCGAGCTCCGTCTGAGGTCCAACCTCAGCCTGTGTGGAGACAAACGGCTGTAACCATCAGGACGATAAGAGATAAAAATTAAGTGTGCCATTGCCCCGAGCGGAGTAACACAGACAAGATGTGGTGATTATTTTAAGCAGGCAGAATTATCATAAAGCAGCGATTTTAAAGTCCAGCAGATGTGGGATTGGGTTTTGGTAACTGAAGCTCTGTGGTCGGATCAGACAGCAAGCTTGGTTGATCTGTGTTTAAGATTTTTAATAACCTCTTCAGCTGCATCTCAGCGTGTTTTGTCTTTGAAGCAAAAGCAGTAATTCATCGGTCATCTTCTATTTTTAGTGATGGAAACACGAATGGAGCAGCTGCTCTGAAGTAACATGACGCGCCTCTCTGTCTACATCCATGTACACACCCTCCCGTTCGGCGGTATATTTAAAGCTACAGAGATGCTCCCATCCCTCCTCTTTGCTCTGTCTGTGCTGCTGCTGCTCTCCATCAGCATTACTGCCAGTTCTCTCAGCCTCACCGCCGCCCCGGCATCCACCTCCAGGCTCAGACTGGGAGGTTTAAGATATTTGCTCATCAATTCCCCAAATCTCTCTGCAAATATTTCTGCAGGGAGTGATGACTTTGCAGCCCAGACACCAGACTCTAACAATGGTTTCTTGCTCTAAGAAATACATTCAGCTGCGAGTTGTCTGACTGAAATGGTAAAAATCCTCCATCATGTGTCCTTTTTGATCACGAGATTCAAATATTTTATGAATTCATCTGTTAATTACATGCAACAAAATCAGATTTAATAGAATCAAGAATATGAAATCTAAGTGAGATTTGAATAATAAGAATCCAATTTGCATTGAAAACATTGTTTAGTTGTGTTCTTTTTACTTAAGCAGCTCTTTTGCATGTTTTCTGCGAATTATGCCTAATCACTGTGAATGGAGGCGCAGTCCAAACTGTCCTTGCCTCAAGAGGTTTATAAACTGTGCTGAACAGTGTCCTTTTGCAGCAAAAGACGGAATAAATTTCGGATATTCATGGACATAAAAGCTGGGTTGAACTCGCTTAAAATAAATCTGCTCTTTTTGAAAAAAAAAGTGTGTTTTTTTTTAGATGAAAAAAAGGTGTGTGTGGCTCTGTGCTAACTTGACTGAACGCTCTGTGCTGAGTGGCAGCAGGGAGCCATGTTAACAAAACAAGAAGACAGACCTTAATTAAAGCATTACGCATTCAATAAACTCCAGTTAAGTCAGATTATTCCCCTTAAATTGCAGCTAAACACACCTTGCAGGTCGTCATGAGTCTGTCAGCAGGACGCCGCTGCAGTCGACTTTTCCCACATGATGCGTTTACGGCTGTCAGTGCTGTCAGTCATCCGGCCCACTCTCCTCCGGCCCTGTGGCAGACTGTTAACGGATATCAGAAACATCAACATCACACACAATGACAAACCTCCCTCTCTCTCTCTCTCCCTCTCTCTCTCTCTCCCTCTCTGTCTTTTGTTTCTCTTTCTGTCTCAGCTCGCTCGCCGGTGTTCAGTGCCATGTTCGAGCACGAGATGGAAGAGAGCAAGAAGGTGAGTCTTGCTCTTAACTCTGTTGTTCCTGCTCCCTCGGTGGCGAGTCGAATGTCTAAATTTTAATCTTTCTCTCTGTTGCATCAGGGAGAGCTAACCTCTCAAAACATCCCAGTGTGTGTGCATGTGTTGCTTCTTGTCTTGTTGACTGCAACTCTAATATCTGGTGTCTTCAAAGTCACCGTGCGTAGAATTTTTATGTATTTATTCTGAAAGAACGAGCTGTTTTTGTGGTCAAAATGTGACGATATCAGTGAAAACTATTGTAGTCGATGTTGTTTTCAACTTTATTTTGTTTCTCAATTGTGGTGGGAGGAGGTTATTAGCATGCAGGATGTCGCAACACTGATTTATTCTAAGCAGGACATTTTTAAAGTTCAGAAACAAGCTTTTCAGTGCCCTCCGGTGGACAAGTAATGTAATTGCAGCCCTTTTCTGAGTTGCGTAGAACACATCTTTAGCATTTCTGCACTGCAATCTCATGTTATTTCCTATTCTGAGCAACATTTAGGACACAAATTTGCCTTAGAATTAATTTATTCTGAGCTTTACTGGTGAAGGGTCCAAAATGGAGGACGCTGTCATAATTTTATTTACCACTCCTCAAAAACCCCTTATCATAAAAAGAACAGGCTTGCATACAGTTATGTGTCAAGAGTAAACAGCACAATTACATAATTATTTTCTTGTCAGCAGCTGAAACATTTGATTGAAATGATGTAAAAGTTTAAGTTCGCTAGCGTGTTCTCAGTCGGCTAGCCAGTTAGCTGGAAATAAATAGTGTTAAAGCCTGGTTGAAAACATAGTTTGGGTTTTTGAAACTTAATTCTTCCCTCTTAACAACTTTGAGGAAGGTAAAGTTTTATATTTAATTCACCCATTTAAATTACATCAAGGCTTGAAGTTATTCATAATTAAGGTAATTTGAGCGTCTGCTCAGCGTCACACAGTCATCGGTGGTGATGCATGTCCTCCTAAGCTCCACCCTCTTGTCCAAATATGGTCATTTCTGGCTCTAAAAACATCACCTGCCATTATACGAATTTGCAGCTTTGAATATTTAAAAGTAGAATTCAACAAAATGTTTGATACAAAACCACTATAATTTCAATGTTAGCAATGAAATGAAGGGATTTAATGACGATATCTGTTAGTTATATTTTTTCTCATTCACCTTTAGTGTCTTTTCTTACATAAGGCTCTCTGAAATGACTGTATATGCTTTTCTGTTTTGCTGTTCAGTTGAGTGCAGTTGATGTTTTGGTTATTTTACATACAAGTTTATTCATTTTATTACATTTGTGGCTCATTTCACATTCCAGGTTTTCAACACAGCATCCAGCATGTGCATCTTTGTTTAGTTAATGTTTCTACCATGATATTTGTATTTGTATGTGTGTACGTTTCCATGTCTATTTGTGTGTGTGTGTGTGTGTGTGTGTGTGTGCGAGATGCAGAGAGCCCTCGTGCCACAGTCGGCTGTGCTCTTCTGACAGGAGGTAGTGGGATTGAACCTCGGTGATTTAGCCGTCACGTCAGCGGAATATTGATGCCCGCAAGACTCAAATGGGGAAATTATAAAGCACAGAGCCAGGAAATGCATCTTAATTGCAGTTTAAGTGGGCGTCTTCATCAGAAAGAGGGAGAGATGGTGGGCCACGTCCCCATACGATTCAGGGGAAAACAGATAGATGGGTTAACACTCCTCTGCAGCACTCCATAGAGGAGAGACAAATGAGCTCATAAAGAAACACTCTAATAGAGGACTGCTGTGTGAATAGAGGGGAGCTTCACACACTGTAACTACAGGAACATTGTCTATTTATGAGACGCCGTGAAAGCTCGCCTTCGTAATATTAAAGGAAGTCCTGCGAGCTTTTCCTCATCTAACCTCCAGTGTGGTCATGTGGGGCTGTTTTTTCCCTCTTTATTGTCACACTGAACTGTCAAAAAAGCAGCAGAATAGAAGTTTTGAAGCTTTGACCTCATGCATGTCAAATCTTATCCTCGTTGCAGGATTGTGTGCAAACAGTATTAGAAAGAAAGAAAGAAAGAAAGCACAGGCTGTGATGAGAGCTTGAGCTTGATTTGGAAGCAGCAAACTCGTCCTTGCAGACTGTATGTGCGAAGCATGGCGAGAACGTCAGGTTATTCGCTTTACCTGCGTTCACACACCTTCACGTGTTCGCGTGTGTGTTATCCGTGTTCTTGAAGGACACTTTAAGCTCCACGCTGCATTATTCAGTCTCTCCCTCCATTATTGTTTATGTTGCTGTTGGGCGAGTGGTCAGAGTTGACAGGAGCGCACTAAGCTGTTGGTACACCCAGCCTGACCCCGCTAAAACGCCGCCGGTCACCGCGGTGACGATAAAGCTCTGTTATAATTGGTTTACTGCTTTGTTCTGCCTCTCGGTGCGCAGGAATAGGTTCAGGTTACCGTCACTGTGCCAGCGAGTGATAAAGCCTCTTCTGCTGGCTGCAGGCACCGTCAAGGAATGAACGCTCAGGATTAATTTCCAGGAATCAGCTAAAAAAAAAAAAAAAAAAAAATTAAATAAAGTAGAATGGAGTTTAGTTGAAACGTGTTCAGACTGTTAGAGGGTTTTTCTCTCTTTTTTTTGCTTCTTATTTGGCACTTGGAAGCTGTTTTTGTATCACTGCATGGCTGGCTGACTGTCCCTGTGTGTGTGCCACACAAGGTGAGCGAGTGAGTTTAACTCAGGTAAGTTTTTTTTTTTAAGGTAGGGGGGTGAATATTCACATGAAATAAAAAAAACACTCCGCTGCTGCGCGTGGCTTTTTTTTTTTTTTTGAAAGATTGTCAAAGCATCTGTCTGTTTCTTCTCTCGCCTTTTATTCCGTTAAACCCTGTGTGTATTCTCCTCTCCTGTCCTCTTCTGCCGCTCAGAACCGTGTGGAGATAAATGACGTGGAGCCAGATGTCTTCAAAGAGATGATGTGCTTCATCTACACAGGCAAGGCCCCCAACCTGGACAAGATGGCTGATGACCTGCTGGCTGCAGCTGACAAGGTACCAGAGTCTGTGTGTGTGTGTGTGTGTGCACCTGTTACTATGTACATTTACACACAAGCCGGCGTGCATAATAATGTCCTCAAAAATACACCTGAGGAACAACAAACGCTCCTCAGCTCCTGAACACACATGTGCTTGTGCAGTTATGTTCAAATACACTTTTGTAAAAGATACAAACCTTCCCACTGTGGGAGGTTTACACACACACACACACACACACACACACACACACACTGTTCCTCTGTGTGTGTCCCTGTGTACTCAATGATTTTTATCTGTTCATCTAAATTCACATTTTACTCCTCCACTTTTCTCTTTTCTTACAGTTTTACTCTCGCTGGTTTACAATTCTCAAGCATTGCTCTGCATTAATAGTATTGATGGTTTGATTTTTCATTTTTCCAACTCTTTATAGCTCGCTGCAGCTACTTTCATATGTGTCAGACTGCAGCCAGTAATACACAAAACTGTACTAAGTGCACATGAAGTAAAATAGGTGTGTTAGACATCGCAGTGATCACATCATAGCTTAGTTTAATGGTCGATGCACCGTTCTGGTTCAGTCCCTGCTGGATCATTGCCAATAAATTTTTCTGCAGACGTTATTGGTCCTTAAGGATGAGACCTGCTGAGCTCAGTGATCCAGTGGCTCTTCTTTTTATCGCCACCATCTGGTTGACATTTGAAATTCGCCACAGACTTTGGCGATTCTCTGAGTTTTTGTCAAGTGCAAGCAGCAGATCAAAAAAAATCTCAACATATTCAGTGACAAATCTCAACATATTTGGATTGGTTGCCATGAACTTTGGAGATATTCTAACTTTTCATTTAGCTTAAATATTGGATTAAATATAAATATATAGAACTTTATCTTTTGTGCTAATTGACAAACATTAACACGCTAACAAGCTAAACTAATGTGATGAACACTGTTAACATAAAACTGCTAAACATCATCCTGTTAATGCTGTCATACGTTGTCATGCATGTTAGCTCACATTAGCATTTAGCTCAAAGTTTGCTAAGTCCAGCCTCCCTGAGCTGCTAACATGGCTGTAGTCAGATTTATATTTTATAACAATATACTTGTCAAAAGAACTAAAAGATTATAAAACAAACCGAAATCATCTACATATTTTTTGGGAACTTGATTAAATCATTTATTATTTATTGTTGTTGGCAGCTTGTATATGGAAAGAAATATCAAAACTGTTTCTCCTCACTTGTAGCCTTCAGGCTTGACTGAAAAGTTGCAGTTTCAAATTAGCATTTTCTCTTTAACAAATATTAAGTTTTGTGGCTTTGCTTTGCTCACCAGACTACCAGGTTAGCTGTATTTCATTTAACGGGAGTTCATTTAAACCGACTTCTTCACATCTTCAGCTTTTGTGATTGAAAAAATTTAGTTGATGCAAGTTCCTGTTGTCTCTGCTGAACCCTGTGACTCATCCTGAAGTGCGTTTGCATATAAAGCAACGTTATTGTTTCTGGCAATTTGGTAATCAAACTCAGCTGAAATAACTTCTTTCCACTCAAGTGATTCCCACCATCACTCCCCCATCCTCCCCTCCCCTCCCGCCCCCCCCCCTCAGTCTGCATTACTGTCACTTTTCCTTCTCTCGCCTATATTTTTCCCTCATTCAATCTAAGCAGTGTTGCTGCTGCTGAGGAGTAATTCTATATTTCCGTGTCATTACAGCTTGCGACAACAGTTGTTTGTGGCAGCGCTGCTTAAGTAATTCAGTTTACCTGCTGTTTCTCCTCTCTGTCTGTCGCTCTCCTCCGTCGGTGGCGGTGGCGTTGGTGGTGGTGGCGGTGGCAGTATGCTCTGGAGAGGCTGAAGGTGATGTGCGAGGACGCTCTGTGCACGAGCCTGAGCGTGGAGAACGCCGCCGACGTCCTCATCCTCGCCGACCTGCACAGCGCCGAGCAGCTCAAGACGCAGGCCGTGGACTTCATCAACTAGTGAGTAACACGCCTGCTCTGAGATCATTCATCTCCGGAGCTCATTCCACACTTATGCAAACACTTCTTCCTGTTACACACACACACACACACACACACACACATGCATGCAGTACACACTTTTTCGTCAAAGGAAGTCATTAATTTTCAGTGGGAGCAATTTTTGTCTCCAGAGGAAATTTAATTTAATCCCCAGATCAGACCATTTTGCTGCTGTATCATATTGGGCCATTTAGCAATAAAGCTCAGCTGCTGATGTTAATCATGTTGCAGGCAGCCTGTTTAGGTACGATGGGGCCTATTAGCATCAATGACTGCTATTTATGTCCATGGAGAAGTGATTGATCCGCTGTTTGAATGCCAGGTTGAGTTCTCTCAGTCTCTCAGTCGTCACCTAAATTCATCACCTCCACTCTGTGTCTCAACACTCTGAGTCAGACATGTTTTCCATCCCTTCGTTCACTCCTCCGTCCGTCCTTCCTTTGCAGCTTTGCTCCATCTTCTGGTCTTGTTCCTGCATTTTCCTCACGCGTCTCCTCCCCCTTTTTCTCCCCTCTTCCTCCTCCTCGTGCTCCATGTTTTAGGAGCTCATGTGTGCCTAAAGGTGTTCAGTAATGCAGATTTCTGCCCCTAATCCCGGTCATTAATTGTGGTTATGGGCGTTATGACAGTTTAATTTGCGACAGTGTTGTTGTGTTGGTGGGAAAATTGGCCACGGGGGACTCCCGGCCAGCGCGGCGTTATCAACCCTCCTCCTGCGGACACAATGGACGGCGACAAGAGCAACAAAAGAAAAATCAATTTGGAGGACGAATATAGAAAACAGACGACACGGAGGAACCAATAATCCCTCACCACCACCACCACCACCACCACCTCCAGAAGCACCACCTTAACCTCATTCCAGACCGTTCTTTACAAGCAGCTTACAGTCATTTAGTCAAGACAATGGGAGACCTCTTTATCCCACCTCTGTCTCATTTTTTTCATCATCTGCGGGGTTGAAGCAGAGAGTAAAACCACCCAAACACTCTTTATCCACTCCCCCACCAACATGAATCTTTAGGCTAAAGTAAACTCATTGAATGAGTCACAGTAAGTAGTGCAAACATGACATGAATGATATGAGAGAGGGGTCTTTTAAGGCGAAAAGTAGTAGTTTTTTTGTTGATCGTGGTGGTTTGTTCAATGATTACCACTGACTGGAGGTCATCGTTTGGCCTCTTTTTAATTTACCCTCACATTGCTGGTCCTCCCCCTCCCCCGGTCACCTCCTGTCCCTCTCTGCAGACTTTCATTACTCTCCCCAACCTCCCTGTTTTTTAATTTCTTTCTCTTATTTTTTTTCTGTCGCTGCTGCCTCCATCTCTGCCCCTGCCCTCCCTCCGTCCCTCCCTCCGTCCCTCCTCCTTCCCCTCCTGCCGTGGCTGCTCCCCCCCCTGCCCTTTCGCAGGCCTGTTTCCTCAGCCTCAGCACACTGGCCATTACTGTGAGCAGCGGTTCACTTCCTCAGAGGTCAGAGGTCAGCTGGAGGTCTGGAGCTGCTGTGTGGATAGCATATGACTGCGCACACACACACACACACACACACACATGAGCTGAGACAAGCCATGCCAAGACACAAACACATGTGAACACACACACACACACACACACACACATGCTGTTTATTTACACACAATAAAAACATGAAAAATGTCATTAAAGGCCACGCAGCGGTGTGCGTGATAGTGCAGCCCAGCACCCTGAGGGTGTCAGGAGCTACAGGGTCTCACAGCTGTGAGAAATGATGACCGCGAGTTAAACTCACCAGCAATTAATAACAACATTTATCCAAACTTGTTTTTGGCTTACTGGCCTCTTTTAGTTCATTATCAGTGAGGCTGTAAATTTGAACAACCCCAGAGGATCTGAAGGGTTCAAAATGTCTTGAAAAATACTATTTGTTTCAAAAAGAGTGTGAGGAATTCTCTTACTGTAATTTTTAATGGCAAACAGAGTTAAGTTCTGTTTTCCTTTAAACTCGCTCATTCACTGTATATTAGAAATCATTAGGTATCCAGAAATTTGTGCCAGACCCCAAAAAAAACCCCACAATTGTAGTACTGAGGACTGAACTGGACCCATCTTTTACTCTTTCATTTAAAAGCTGGTACTCTTACTAATGTGGAACCATGAAATATCTTTACATCCCATCCTTAGTTGCCATCTTGCTCAGCTGTGATGCAAACAAGCCATCCATTGGTGGCAAGAAATTTCGTAAGATGCGTCAGGTTTCTCTGCTAATGCTAATAAAAACAGAATTGCTTGACTGTTTGCAAATGCAACTTGTTTACAATCAGCTCTGTAGTTTCGTTGCATCCTGCATAAAAAAAGATAACTCTAACATTTTGCCCTTTTAAGCTACTATAAAAACCATAGTTTATTTGGTGCTACAGCCGCTAATGTTAGCGATGCTAATCTGCTGTCATCAGCACTCTGACCTCTGACCCTTCACCTCCTGAGCAGAATCACTTGCTCGTCTTGTTATTTAATTCCAGTGAATCATTTCTAGTGAAAAAAACAGAAGATAGAACCTACAGAAGAGCACAGAGGACTGATGGAGATGTTCATCACATGGTTAAGGTCACTGTTTTGTCTTCTGTGACATAAGTGTGAAGTTTTCTCATTTTTTCATACAAAATCCTGACTTATGTGCTTTGTGAGGTCACTTTACCTTTGACCTTTGAATGCCAAATCCCACCAGTCATCAGTTCATCCTCCAGCCTGAGAAAACATTTGGGCCGGATGTCCTCCAGACGTCCCTGAGATCCATCAGACTCATGTTATTAGAATGAAGGTTACGATTAATAACATATTGTCCTTCTTAAGAATGGAACTAATGTACAGACAGACAGACAGACAACCTGAAGACTTCCTTCCTCTGCCGTCAACATAAAATACATTTGAATATACGTCACCTTTGCTCCAAAACATGTTACTCCTGAAGGGCTGCAAAAATTAAAGTAAGGAGCTGTGAAGAAATTAACAGAGAAACAGTTTCTTCCTTTTCTCTTCCTTCTTACACTTTTATCTCAAACTGTGTGAAATGCTTTAAAGCTTTACCTCCTTTGAACTCTAAAAAACTATTGAAATGAGACAATGTGTGAAGGGAACATTACTTTGTTTTGGCTGAAGTGCTCGCAGCTCGGAGCCGTATGTCCTGAGCGAGGAGGCGTCGGAGGAAGGCATCGGCTTCGGGGGGGTCACAAACCGAAACAGACTGGAACCAGAGCGCGAGATAATATGATGATAAGATGTGACAAAGCTATTACTCAACAGGCTCTCTCGTCACATGCCCACATATTTATGATCCTTGAACGTTGCCTTTTATTTGTGCGATGTTATTTCTCTCGGAATGACCTTTGGGGTTAAATATTTAAAAATACAAAGTAAATAACAGCCCCGCCAGCTGGTATGACAAATCCTAAATGTCTCAGAGCTGCTCTTCACACAGATGGAGTCACATAATCCCCGGCGCTCGAGAAACTTGTTAAGTCGTGCTCTTACTTTTCTTTCATGTCCGCCGAGTTTCTCTCCTTAAACATGTTTTCATCTTTGCTCTCTTCTCTCTTCAGTCATGCGGCTGATGTGATGGAGACGTCCGCCTGGAAGTCCATGGTGATCTCTCACCCACACCTGGTGGCAGAGGCCTATCACTCCCTGGCCTCGGCTCAGTGCCCCTTCCTGGGTCCCCCAAGAAAACGGCTCAAACAGTCTTAGTGGCGTGGAGAGTTTCTGCTGTCCAAACCCCCCTGCTGTGTTCTCCTGCACCGGCAACCTCACCGCTCCTCCCTGCCAGTCCTCCTCTCTCTCTCTCTCTCTCCTGCAGCATCCAGAGAATGAAAACCAGGCTAGAAAATGGCTGAGGGAAGCCACTCAGCCGGGAAGATGAGAGATTTGAAAAAACTGAAGCCACAGAGGAGCTGCTGCACGTCTCTGTAGATGGAGACGGGCTGAATCCTGTAAGATCTGAACCTGGACGTTTATGGATTGTAAGCTAGTGGTTTCCATATAAACTTTGACAGCAATTGGAAAGCTAGAATCAAACGAGCCAGTCAGGTACAAAACTAATGTTCTGGCTCGAAAGGAAAAGCCACTGCAGCCTCCCTGTAAATATAATTTGGTGGCGAATCATCTTGTGCAGCTTTAAAGCTCCGAACTGTGCTTGTAAAAAAAGACACAAGTGAAAGAGGATCAACCAACCAGAAAAGTGAAAGACTGCTGTTCACATTGTTGATGATTTGAACAGCGTTTTTGGAGAAGTTTTTGTTTCTCGAGAGCACAAACAATCCTCTGCTGAACAAAAGAAGACAAATCTGAACAGGTTTTAATGTTCACCACTCAGCCTTAAACAGAGCCGACGCTGTAAATCTGACGAAGTCAGATTTTAGCCTCAGTTGGCCTCCAGTAGCTTACGAATCTGGCTGAATTTCTGCTAATCGGTCGTCATTTAACGTGCTGTTTGAAGGGTTCACGATGCTGCATTAATTACCTGAACATTCAGTGATCCGACTGTCAGACGACGGGTTAGATTTGAGAAACGCTGGTCGGCTGTTTTGCAGTTTGAGGAGATCCTGAGTCGGATTTCTCACATGGCTGCTGTTAGAATACCTGCTAAGAACTGAAAGTGAGCTAATTTTAATCTTATTGGAGAAATATTTCACATGTTAGGACAACAAATATACAACTGAACCATCCTGGGATGTAAAAAACTGAGCTTGACTGCAGAACAGACAGACCATAATATCTGCATCTTCCAGCCGCGTCCACGTTTATCTTTTTTTATTCCTAATTTCCGTTCATGCTAGAGTTGCACAAAAGCTAATGCCAGCTGTCTCTCTTTTTTTCTCACGGAGGATGCAGTGCTGGAACTGTCACCGGACAAAAGTTGGACTTCATTGTTACACATTCAGCGTGAGCAGCCTTGAAACGGCTGTTCAGTAGATCCACACTGTCAGGACATTAAGGTTTCAGGCTCTGGCTGTTTGGAAAAGGCAGATTAAATCAAGAAGGGTGAGTTAAAACATTGTGGAAGATAAATAAAAATGCACAGTGTCTGCCCGGCTTTAAAAAAATATGATCATCACGAATTAAAAAACCCTTTTACTCTCCTGTTTCCCTACGACTGAAACACTGTTTTGGCTTCTGAACCTATAAAATACAGATGTTTTGAGTTTTGTCCGGCACGTCTGTCTGCTTTCGTCCTTGGTTTTCTTCCACTTTCTCCTAATGCAGTTTGTGCACATCTACCAGTTACTGTCTCATTAATGCAGAGCCTCTTTCAAGTTGCCACCAGATCAGCGTGTGTGTGTGCGAGAAACACATTTTAGTTTTCGAGCTTAATCCTGTCATGATCAAAGTTCAATCCCCGGTGCACGTGCCGCTCGGCTCGTCTGATCACGAGAGCTCATATCCAGCTGTGTCGCGTCGACTCAGCTCTCCCTGATGGTCACAGGCCTGTTTGACTCGGTCCCGCCGCCTCGGATGGAGAACAGACAGGTTGTAATCGCTTCAGAGAGAGTTGGGCCTTTCTCTTGGACGCTATTTTAACAGGGATTTCTCTGTGTTGACCAAAGTCGAAGCCCAGCTGGTTTTAAGGAAGCTCATCGGTGAACCCTGCACAGATTGCTCCTCATCAAACAGTCGTCCCTGGCCGGAGATCACGGGGGACAGTCTGGCATTGTCACACAGTTTATCGAACAGAGGGAAGACCACTGTTTTTGATTCAGACAGTATACTGTGTTTTCATGACAGACCACATATTAATCTGATAATTTGATTAGATCATTTAAAACTGCAGAGCCGCATCAGATTTTGAGGATTTGCTGGTATGTTGTACTTAACAGTTCAGTGCAAAGAGTCTTTTGTTAGTTAAATATAATTTAGGGGCATTTTACACCTTGATAGAGAATTAACAGCAATAAGATCACAGCAAGAAAATGTAGTGTTTTTAATCTGTGAGTGAGAAGACAGGAAATGAGAAAAGACTGATGGGAAAGAAAAGCTTCAAGTCAGACTTGAAGCTGAGTTTAGCTCGTATATGTAGCATTAAAACGACCGTTAAGAAAACATTGAAATTGCATCTAAAAAAACAACAAATAAATAATAAAAGATAAAAATAAACTGCTTGTAAAGTCAATGAAAATAAAAGAAAGTGATGAGACAAATAGCTGCAGATCTAAAAGGAGTTGTTTATCTAATTTAGCGAAGCGCTGCAGTAAATTGTAAAGATCACAGCTCTGATTTTAAGTGAGTTAACAGTTTTGCACTTCATGTTTTGATTTATCCGCTGATGAGTGTGACAAACTGTGTATCACTGCAGAAAAACACAGAAAAATCTGTCATCAGACAGACTGAGCCGATAATAAAACCCCATTCAGACCAAACGAGGCATTGTGGCCGAAGTACAAGTTCTCCGTCTCTGTTTTAATGTCGGTCTGTTTATGCCGCGCTGGTGCAGACTCACTTGTGAGTTAGCTGTCAATCATGACTTCACGTCTCCAGTTTTTAGATTTAAACAACATCACTTGAACACACAGCAGCGTATCATCAGAACATCTTCTTCTCCATCTTTGGGTAAAATATGATGAGTGTTTTGATTATTTAGTTTGACCGATGTCTCATCTGACAACATGGAGGGGTGAAATGTATGACCTTTACTCCAGTCAGGCACCAGGGGGCGATCATCATCGTTGTCCATCTTTTAACAGTCAAAAAAAATCAGAGTTTTCTCACAATTGATGGATTGAATCGAAAGGAAACAGACACAAAGTCAAATTATAATCTGACTTTCTTCAGTTTTCAAACTTCGTGTTTGTTTGCTGAACTTTGTGTGTTGTGTTTTATTCACACAGCCAGTGTGTTGTTTCATGCTGTGTGTGTTAGTGTGTGTGTGTGTTCTGTAATGAACTGCCAGATGGACCAAAGGCAATTATCCATCTCGATGGACAATAAAGTTGTACCCTTTAGTGCTCCCACAATGTTGCACCATTATGGTGCTTGGCGATATGACAGAAATCTGCATCGCACATAAAGTTTATTAACATACATATTTGTGGAAAGTGATATGCATGGATCTCAATACAGTAAATGTGAGCAAAAATTACATTTTAAATGACAAAACTGATGCATTTCCTTAAAAACCATAACACTGGACTTCAAAAAAATATGTAAAATAATATTAGCATGATGATATTTTTGCAGAATATTGTTGAATTATCAACCAGCTCAACCACATTAGGTTGGTTACAATCTGTTCAGTGAAAATTATCGATATAAACTCAGTGGCCACTTTATTAGGTTCACCTGCACAATGCAATGCAAACCAGTGATGTTCAGTTTGGTTTTTAAACCGTCAGGAAGCCGTTAATCCAACTTCTGTGTGAGTTTGATGCATTTTAGCTCAGCAGTCAAAGTGACGCTGTTGTGCTGGAGGGCTTTAGATAGATGTTTCTAATATTCAACCCCCCCTCCTGTGTGTAAATTGGAAGAATAAAAACATCATAAAACACCTGTCAACATCACCTTTAACAACAACATCAACAACGAATGTATAATTAATCTTGCAAACATCTAATAATGTCACCAAAGATGGAACATCATGAACTGTTTCTGAAGATAAATTGGAAAAAAAAAAATAGAATTTAGCATTAGGTTGTTTATAATAAAGTACTTACTGAGTGTATATATATATATTTGTTATTTATCTGCAGGGCCAGCTTTTGCTGCATGGCTATTTAAAGAAACATCGCAATTGAAACACTCTTTCCATCTCATCTCAGGGCTGAAAATGGCAGAACAGAGGGGTTTTTTTTTGATGGCGAGCGCTTCATAATGCTTGATAACCTTCCTGCCAATATTTCTGTGTTTGAGAGTTTCTATGTAAAGGTCAAGGTGTGTGTGTGTGTGTGTGTGTGCTGGACTCGGGGAGTGTGTGAACATGGCAGACATATGGTGCTCTATAAGTGGGCATGCATGTCAGCACAAAGGGCTTTTTTAGGAATGTCCCTGAGATAAGAAAAGGCTTTGTGCTCTTGAGTCTTGCCTGCCAGTGTGACCTTCTTCATATGAGCTGGAATTTGAGGCATCAGGGTGTGATTTTTTCTTTTTTTTTTCTAGCTTTGATAGTCAGCTTGTGTAGCAGCTTGCAGCTAACCTTCTGTGTCTTTGTAAAGATGTGTGTGTGTGTGTTTGTGTGTGTGTGTGTGTGTCTCAGCTGGCCTTAGATGAGACAGTCAGGGGGAGATAGATGGAGCGATGCATGTGGAGAGGCGTTCTCAGTTGTTATGCATGCTGTATGAGTCTGTCACTCCCTCCCTCCCTCCCTCCCTCCTCCTCACTTTTGCCTCTTGTGCCTCCGCCCTCATCTCCCCATCATTCACTCCTCCTTTTTATGGGAGGAAGGAGAAGAAGAGGCATGGCAGGTCAGTTGCTGTGAAAGCCTGTGATGAGCTCTGTGTGTGTGTGTGTGCGTGTGTGTGTGTGTGCGTGTGTGTGTGTGTGTGTGTGTGTGTGTGTGTGCCCACCATCACTAAAGAGGAGGAAGAGCAAG